>JAALXI010000340.1:0-37777 GCA_012977755.1 Fusarium nurragi | reverse complement strand
CTGCTAGCCCCTCCTTCCTCTGCTTTTAATTAACCCAATAAGTAATCTTTAGTTAACTTACTCGTTAGTTAATCCACCAAGCCTAGACCTCACTGTCAGTCAATCTAACCCTAGTCCCCTCCTTTAATCCACATTACTAACTGTAATTACAGCTAGCCGAACCCGATGTCTGTTAGACGAAGAGCCCTATATTAGAGGCCAGGGTAATACCTTACGGCGTGCCTAAATAACCTTTATCTTATTGGGCCAGCGATCCAGCGTATAACAGAAAGTAGGTCTATATATAATAGCGCCATACTAATCTCTCACTAAAATTAAATATAGGTAGGTGCTATCTATTCTTATAATTACTCTAGGGTAAACTCCACGCTCTAGGGTTAGCAGTCTTATAAGTAGAAAGGATTTATTTGCAGGCTTACTACATAAAGCCGCTATAACATCGTTCTTTAATCTAGCCGAGAATAGTAACATAGGTGCTGGTTGAGAATTATTAACAATTTAGCTGTACTCTGCCGATTAAGTTTTGGTGCGAGGGATATTGCCTCGGATATAAAGTTGGGGGTTAGTGATATAGTGGACCACTTACCCTAGAGATGTCAGCATGAGTCCCGATATGAGGGCCATAACTCATAGGTGTTATAATGGGAAAAGCCAAGAAGACAACCATTCCGTTCCTTCAATCCGTTACTGCAGCTTTTCTTTGAAAGCAACAGGCGATCGAAGTTTGTTTCGGCAGTTGATTGCGCTGCATGCGGTACATGGGTTTCAACGGCTTTCCTAAAGTCGGTAGTGACACTTTTGCTCCCAGTTCGGGTCTGAGGATAACAATTAGCACTAGTTAGAAATAACGAACCTCAAAAGGAATCGACTGCATGAACCTATTAATTAAGAACGCTGGAAGGTCAAATAACTCATTTAAATTGAATAATAGTTAAGTAATAAATTTTTTCTACGTACAACCAAGTTGGAATCAGGTAAAATTACGTCGGCGCTTACGGGAGGGGTAGGTAAGCAAATAGGAAGTTATTGACAGGGCCCTGGCTGAGCTGAAATGCAGCCGAGAGAAAAGTCTGAGCAGAATGAGTTGGCATCACGCTTGTCAAATCATAATTGATGAAAGCAAAAGAAGTGTGACATCCCGTTGAAAAATTGATTTCCGTTATATTTCTTCTCCACCACTGCGCTGTTTTCTTAGTTACTCTTGATGTCAAGCTACGTTCAACAATAATGATTCGTTATCTTTCACGACGGCGTGCATATATACCCCTCAGCTACGGCCGTAGCACCATCCGGCGATCTTTCCACACAAATCGTCCAAGATGGGCCGAGTCAGATGAAGGCACTCAGCGAACCATTGGCCAAAGGATCGCGACAAAGGTCAAACAATATACACTGGGTATTATCGGATTCATGGTCTTAGGAGCCATCAGCTCAGTGATACCAACACGGGATGATATTCTCGACGCGATAACCCGCGTCGTCGGGCCAAAGACTGTCGCCTACGATGCCCTCTCGGATATCCCAAATACCATTTACAACCCAACCCACCAAGATCCCGCTATTCGCCAGCTCATCACTCGTTCTGACGAGTTTCGCGTCCTCGTTGTCGAGCCAGGTTCAGGCGACGAAGCAGTGCGCTGCCGTTTGGTCAACGTTGCCAATTCCTGGCGGACAAGGTACGACGCACTGTCATACACCTGGGGAGATGAAAATCTTCGGGACGTTATCATTGTTGATGGGCTGCGCACGAGCATTACCAAAAACCTCCACTCGGCTCTGATGCACCTTCGAGATCCTGAGCGGGAGAGAATGCTCTGGGTTGATGCCCTGTGCATTAATCAGGACGATTCCAAAGAGAGAGGCGAACAAGTCACCAAGATGGGTTCGATCTACAAAGGAGCGAGACGGGTTGTCATTTGGCTAGGAGAGCAGACGGACGATGTCAAAGGGGCCTTCCATACGCTGGAGGAATTGGGAAAGCCGGGATGGAAAAGGTCTAAAGTTCTTAGGGCTGAGGACTTGGACTGGCTCCCAGTCTCCAACTTGCTGAAGCGTCCTTGGTTCCAGCGAATGTGGATCCTTCAAGAGGCCGTCTTGGGGCGACATCCAGTTCTCGTTTGTGGCTTCGAAACACTCCCATGGGAATCACTTAGCAAGTGTCACCCCAATGGCGACTTTCAGGGCATCGACGATGGGCCAGAGATGCACCAAGCAATGCAAGCCATTGATACGATCGAACACGGAAGGGCCGAGCATCACACCACACATGTTAACATCCCAGGGCGGCGGCGTGCGTCGAGGCAAAAGTACACCCCCGACTTCAAATTGGTCAGTACGCTCTACGAGGCCCGAGGGTTTCAGTGCAAAGATGTACGCGACAAGGTGTTTGGCGTGCTTAGCTTGGCCACAAACATTGGTGGTGAAGATAAGATGCTGCGACCAAACTACCAAGCTAGTGTCGAGGAGATCTTTACGGCGGTAGCTCGGTGGGAAATTGACAAGAATCGTAGTCTGGAACTTCTATCCTACTGCACAAGAAAGGACTCAAAACATCCCGAACTACCATCTTGGGCACCCGACTTCTCCGATATTGATAACTCAGAGGCCATCTCGTTTCTACAGAAGAGACACGCTCGTCCATCCTACAAACCGTTGTACTCTAGCCTGATGAAAGAACCCAATACGGGATTGGAAAGATACTATCAGCCTATGTTCAGAGAAGAGAATGGAAAGATGGTTCTAATTTTGAGCGGTGTTATGGTGGACACCATAACGAGTGTGGCGCCAGTCGTTGACGACTCCAGACTCATGCTGCATGCCAATCCTAACCACAAAGATCAAGATACTGCCAGGCTGAACCTGGTAGAAATAAGAAAACGACGGGCCTGGGTTAAAGAATGGGTTGGTATCGCCTTGGCCACCGACCCTGATGTAGCCTCCCACGACAAGCGGCCATCACCGTCTAAGTATGGAATATGGAATCTTTACTCACTTATGGCTCACAGTGCAGTCAAGTTCTGCGAGTCTCCACACTTCGGCATGTCTCAATCCCACTGGAATGACTTTTCCCATGCGTTGAGTCTCAACTGCGTGAGAAAAGAGGGCCTTGACATCGAAACTTACTCCCGGTTTCTTTTCGAGGGCGCCAACACCAAACCGGACCAGCAGCAACACTGCGCAAGCGAGACCAGCTACAGAAACCTGACGAAGATTATGCGTAATAGAAGATTTTGTGCTACAGCCACGGGGAGGATGGGATGGGTTCCACGCTCTGCAAAGGAAGGCGACCTCGTCTGTCTACTGTCCGGAGCTGAGGTGCCTATCGTGTTGAGGAAGATGCCTGGCGAGGAAAAGGCTCCTCTCTACTGTGTCGTTGGTGACGCTTACTTTGACCGGTTAATGATTGACCGATCGATGCGTGACAAATGGGGAAATTCACGATATTATGTTGGTGGTGAGCGATTATGCATAATTTGATTACTTCGAAGTATTGGAAACTTAATATTTGAGTGTCTTATCACTTTACCAAGACTTCCATCCCATCTTCATCGCACAATCCGTCGCTTCATTAATCACTTGCTCCCATGGGCTGTCCTTCTCCAACTCCATCCAACCGCCCAGGCAGTTCCAACATACTCTTCGTCCCTTATCTTCATCTTCGTCGACCTGATAGGATGTTTCATCGCATCCTTCTCCCCCATGGCCTCCACATCGTCGCACTTATCGTATCCCCATTCCTCACTAAATCCCCAGGCGGTGTTCCGCACTTTGGTGGAAATCTCTGTCCCAAATATAAACTCAAAGCATTCTTGTCCTTCATCTTTCACTTCAAGCTGACCAATCGTTAGACCGTCGCCTCCAGTTCCACACCAAGTACGACGGTGAGCACATACAACACTCGAACACCTTGGTGAGGTGATTTCTCGCATCCATCGTCTATCGCACTGTCATCGGAGCGATCAAGGCCGCCGGCAGCCAGGACACCGTGATCATCAAAGATCACAGCCACACCGAAAGGATACCTGCCAACATCAAATACAAGTTCAGACTCTAGTTCACAAGTGGAAAGCTTTTGTACGATGTATAGAGGAAGAAAAGGACGACCACCAGATGATCATCATCATCGGCAGTTATACGCAGTCATCATCTCTCCCACTTAGCCACGGCTAATACCTACCTGTCGCTGGTATGTGAGGTATTAATAGCACGTATCGCGTCGTAGGCCCCTCCTCTTCCTCCTCAGATAATGAACAAGAAAGGAAAATGGCAACGGAAATGCGATGCGTCGAGTTCGAGATGGTTGCAGAACGCTATATCAAAGACAGCAGGTCGTGTCAACTTCCTAGAAATAGCCAGCAAGATCCCAAAGACGTCTCCAAATCCATGCCCACCACCTGTACACTTCAACCTTTTACACCCCAAATTCCATCACTCGCACCATCAACGAGCCTTCGCCGAGATTCTTCACTACAAGGTCTACACACCCAGCCTGGTTTGGGCTGGAATTGCGCGAGTTCATGAGTAGGGATCAAGCAATTCGGCACGAGCGACAAAATAAACGACGTTTTGAACGAAGACGAGGCCGAAGTGCTCGACATACATCCCGATGTTAGATGGTTGGTAGGAGTGGATATCTTGTCCGCCAATGGTAATTTTGGTGAAAGGTTGTCTGACCGCTCCTAGTCTGACGTGTGAGTAGGCCAGATTTGGGACTTCGTTGCGGCCTGTCGGCATTGTCTAACTGTAGGTGCTGGGTAGGGAGTGGGCTATGTCTTTGGCTGACTACCAGTGCAAGGGGTATGTCTGGGGCGACCGCTTGGGCGTAAGAATTTGCATGTAACTAGCTGAGGTACGTATGCTTCTTATATCGTAGTATATTTCAAGTGGTCTGGGGCTAAGACCGGACTTAACTAGTAAAAGAGTTTATTAAAAAACTCAATGGGGTAGTTAGATATTATTACAATCTAAAATAAACACTGCTAGTTCTAAGCAGGCTGGTAGGCCAGTGACACATTACAAAATGTATTAGATTCGACTGGTGCCTGAGGCCATAATACCCTAATGATTAAATCCCTTAGTATAATTTAACCTCAGCTTCCCTTATATCACCTCAAGTAAAAACTGCACAATAATCCAACCGGATAGCGGCTAATTAGACGGCCAGGTATATGAGACTGATTTTCTCAATAGGTTAAAAATCAAAAACATACAACAGCGGGGATTCGCTGGTCGTCACCGACCCAACTACTAATCCGCCGGTTAGTGGCTTGACTATGGGAGAGCGGACGGGATCCCGTATTTTCCACTACCTTTGGTCGTATGTAACAAGTCATACAACATTTTGGAGTATATACTACTGGGAATATGGTTTGCTTGTCAGTATTCACGTTCATAAAATAAACCCGGACTCGCCGACAATATCCATACCTACACAGAGGGGATCAAGATTATCAGACGGCCTATGTTGCCAACGCCACAGGGGAATAAGGTCAGCCCACCAAGAGCCCAAAAAAGCTCCGAGTCTCACATGCTAGCAATTTAAGGGAAACCTCACCACCTCTTGGCGGTCCAAGACGATACGAGAGGGAAAATTCAAATCCTGAATTGCGTAACTTGGCCTATTACAATCTTGGTTTAACCTGAGCCGTCAGCACTCCCCGCTCAGAATGAACAATGTGCACCTCCGTGGTTTGGAGTCTGACAAAATCAACTTCGCATGCCCGCAGAAACAAGTCTTTATCCACAGGGTCTCTAGCAAGCTCATCCGAGGATGCCACATAAAATGTCTGGGTCGGAGTTACGCTATATCGGGTACTGGGCTTCGGCATGAAGAGGACCAGTGGGCCGATGTCGTGAAGAAGCGTGCTGGTGAGAGAAAGGCCAAGGATGTAATTACCTATTGATAGGGAAACAGACATGTGTCAGCTATGCGGTGAAGATGGGGAGAAATAGAATGGTCAGGAGAGATGCAAAGCGTCTTACGTGTTTTTGATTGTGTATAAGTAAACTCATCACTCGTCTTGATACAGAAGGAGTTAAGAGGTCCTTGATCCGGGCTTGTCGAAGGAGGCGCGAATACAAGAGCCTGATCTTGTATCCTGACGTCGCATGTTGTTCCAGGGGTGAGGCCCCCGTCTGGGAGCTTTTGGCCTAGACTTACCTTCATAGCATCCTCGACCTCAATGGTTATGCCATGATCCCTCAGCTCATCGTTACTGGTCCCACACAGGGCATATATGGGATCTGCAGGCATTGAGAAGTAAGCGTCCGACGAGACGCCACGAAGCGCCACGACCACGTTGGTATTGACTATGTCGGGCTTGGGAGAGATCTCGGGAGCTTTGGCGAAGATGACATAGTTCTGTGGGTTGCCCATACGATTGGTGAGTGTGAAGCGATAGTTCGCGTTCACGTCTCGGCTAACATCTCCAATTGTAGAGTCACCCCCGGCAGGAAGCTTGATTTCCATGATGAATGGTGGAGGAAGGTCACTTTGGCTCATAGGTCGTTGCAGAACCGCGGCGCAGCAGGTATCGGGGTGAGGAGGCAGCGATAAAGCGAAGGCACCAGATTGAAGAAGAAGACAGACAGGCAAATCACATCCAATGGGGCTTGCGGGTATGTATGTTCACACCGAGTTTGAGACCAGGTCTCAGCTAAGCTAGAATCGGATCCCTGCTGCAAGCCCATATCACATGAGGCGCAGATGAGGCTGGCTGAACATACATGCGTCCAAGCGCTCTTTCATCACATTTCCCCCTGACTAATCACCCCGCTTGTTGCGCCACTGCGGAATCCAGGAATCATCAGGAATTCCACGTACCATCTCCAACGCCACCCCAAGTGGTGTGTCCGTCCTGACCCTTGTAGGATCCAGCTTGGCCATACCGGGGAACTCTGCATTCCAGCGGTAGTAGTTTCCCCTGGCATCCTGAAGGAGATACTCCTGGGTAGTCCTCTCTTTGATGACTGGTTTCAGGCCTTTGATGTTGTAAGAGCCACCGATGCTGGGCTCTTTACCAAAATATGTCGCAATGTCAAGATCTTTCGGATCGTTTGTCCAGGCAAATGCTTTGTCGAATTTGTCGCCCAAAGGGACGAAGTTTTCCGTGGTTGAAGGTGGTTGGATTGGTTGTTCTGGAGCCATGGTCCTTGTTATTGGAATCGGAGATGGAGGGAAATGTGACAATTGCAAAATATGATGGCATATATGTTGATTTTAGAAAGAAAAGATTATTTAGAAAACCGGCCCAAGTTTCTGCGACGAGGGGCGATGAGGGGGAGGAGCCGGCCTACTTATACTTTCTAGCCCAGGCTTCACGTGAGCCGTGCAACCCTAATCTTGCAACATCACCCAACGGAAAGAGTAAGAAAACCTTAACACCAGAACAGACCCTATTCTGAGATGCTGGACGCTCTGGTGCGGCGCATTCATAGCCCTCGTGGCATCTAGTTACGTGGCCGAGGCACTCGCATGGCGATGAATCTCTGCCCTTAAATGGGCCGCACTGTTGTACTACGCAGGCAAGTTGCTGTAGACTATAGGAGTTAAAAGCCAAAGGAAGTCTCACCGTTAACACTGCAGGTTAAAAAGAGGTGCATCGTTGTGGCATTAGAATTAAAAGGGCGCAAGACCTTTGCATATGGCTCCCCTTCAGGTGCATGAGCAAGACACGGGACAATAATTGATGAGAACCAAAGATGGGTCTTTTAAAAACTTCAAGGGTCAGGTGGAGGAAGGACTAAAGACAGAGAGAGGATGTATTGGACCTCATCAACTAACTATCTACTTTTCGGTACAGGGCACCAACACCCACTCGTGCCCTCCATAGTCGCGCCAATACAGAAGTTCTTGGACGTCTCTATGCCTGGAGAGTCATCTTGCCAACATCGTTGTGGACAACGGTAGCAGAGACAGAGTCGCGGGTGCTGAAGTCAATGGGAACAATAGTAGTGTTGACAGAGGCAACCTTGATCAGGGCACCCCTCTGGTAGTCACCGGTGGCAACCCAGAACTTTTTGACAGGCTGGATCTGGTAAGACTTTCCAGGCTGGGGAACAAAGGTTGCAGCAGGACCGCTGAGGCCAGTTCCCTGGAGATCACCACCGAGACCGATGAGGTAGTTGTCTACGGAGGAATCGTGTAAGCTCCTGTCTCATCATTCATCAGAAGTATAATTGCTTACTGTTCTTGGCCTCGGCAAAGGTAAAGCTACCATCAGTGACGATCTCGAAAGCTTGGATGGCACCGTTGTCAGTGGGCGGGTTCTCGGTGAATTGAGGAGCGCCGTCGATGACGGTCATCTTAAGAGATGTTCCCTTGCTCTTCAAGGTGCCATCGTCGTTGGCGACGCCCAGTTGAACAGGAATAGGGTTCCCCCACGGAAACACTGTTGCCGGTGGTGAGATCAGCATCGGCGGAGCCGACAACTGCACCATAGTTGGAAGCAAACTTGAAGACGCAGGTCTGGCCCTTAGCCGTGGCCTTGCGCTGGAAAACGTTGAGCCAGACGTCAGAGCTGACTGCGTTGTTGATCTTGGGGGCTTCGTTGAAGATGAAGTAGTTCTGCTGACTACCAGAGTTGTTCTTGATGGTGATTTGGTAGGTGGCCATTGTGAAGAGATAGCAAGGCTTGGAAATGCTGGGTGAATGTTTGTGTGAGGAAGTTGGGATATGTTGACAAGTGAGGATGGTGGTGAGGATTCTTTTCTGTGTTGTTACCAGCAGCAGAGGGGGGGTTCTTATAGTTTCTCCCTGAGTGACAAGGTTCCTATTCTGCAACATATCACCAAGTTCACTTCTTGCTCTCCGTGGAAATGTCTTGAATGAACCTCGATGTGCAACTACCTCTTCCTCTGGAACACGCTGTCGTCCTGGAGCAGCTCGCCATCTCGAGTTCCCCAAGGGTCAGTTGCCGACGGTACGCAGAATAGCCTTTGCCGAATGTGCCTACCAAGTTTCATTAGCCCGTAAGCGCTGGTATAAACGAGGGTAACCTCCAATAACGCCTCAGAAATCTCTCAATAGTCCTGCCGCGATCTTAGGTGGAATTGTTCACAACCACTCAGCCAGCCTCAACCTGCGTCTCATTGCCATACCTTGGCAAGAGTCCGACAGTATGCGGGGCATACCCTGCAGAGTAATAACCTTCTGCAGTATCACAAGCTACATTTGAGACATGATGCAATATTGGCCCTCTATGACCGTTCTTGTCAGTGTTCAGCCAGCCATGCAGTCCACGCCGCCCAGGAAGAATGTGACAGAAGCTGCATGGCACTCTCTCTTGTTCTCCTTTGGATTGATCACATCGCGACGCAAGATGCAGGATTCCTCTAATCCCTACGTATGTAACATGTCGATTTCCCCTCCCCCACCACGGCGGCATGGCATTGCAAGACTATCTTTTTCCATATATCTACGTTTCGAGCTGGGTATGGATCTTCCAGATAGCGCCTAGGCTCTAGGATAGGCGCTCTGCCGTTCTATTGGGGAGGCTGAAATATGGCGTAATTCCAAGGCGAGTTCCCCTCAACTCATTTGCGGCTGTAAGTTGAGTATGAAATGGTCACATCGCATAACACCTGAGACGCGCCTGAGACTACCTCTATTCAGATATTTCAGCTCGCCACGAACAATACCACGCAGACTGTTCCGTTGATGTCTTAGCCTCAAGAATTTCAACAGGGGATGGGAGCGCTAAAGCAGGCTAAACGGTCTGGGCCTCGTTGTCATCTGGCCAGACTGCAGCATATAATATTTAAATAGTGGGGATCCATCCCAATCGCGCTGTAGTATGTGCGGAAATATTCCAGATTTTCATCCTGTGTTCAGAATCGATATATTCACAACCTTCTATGTTGACAACACTGGTTGGATAGGTTCCCCGCCTATCGGTTATATATGCTGAAAGGGTTATGGCGTCCTTCTCCCCCACAGCTCGCTTGACCTGACTGGATTGGATTGGACGGGAACAGAGGCAGCAGGGAGCCTCAGGCGAAACTAAGAACGCGTGGGACGTCGAGGGACTGTGATATTGGTTCCGTGGGAATGTGATATTGAGAAGCGGTGAAGATCGGGCTGTCGGAGGCGAGCTGAAAGGAAGACGTGGAACGATGGGCGAGATTAACATACATCAAATCAAGGATCGCTTGGGCATGACTTCCACAAAAGACTTGTAAGCGATAACACGAAAACTTGTCCAGTTGGGGCTTTCCACTCAAGGGTATCATAAAGCCTCCCTCCCCATTTCTGTAAACAGAATTCCTACCGAGTAATCACTCAAGTTAGACTTCCACAGCCGAGTCTTTACGAACCAAACCCTTTCTTTACTTCTTCGGTGATATTAAAGCATTCATCATGAACCCTGTATGGGATTGGACGAATTTCAGTGCCTTTGATGGCACCTTGAACAGGCAAACACTATTCGCGGTTGAGAACCCAGCAGACAACCCGGCTGCAAAGCTTAAGCGTCAAGCACGGAAGGTATGTCGCAGTGTTTCTTCCAATGCTGTATGAGATGTGACTCGGAGAAAGCTGTAGAAAGCCACTCCTTTCCCTGGTGACTTTATCTCTGACAGACTGATCTAGTTCTATGACTGGTTGTCCGTCATTAGAGGCGATGCAAAACTCACACCTGTCTTTGGAGCAAGCAGGGAAATGGCCGAATTGGTTTTGGATCATTTCTTTCCCGACGGGTAAGAAAACCACTCCATCATTCTCTTCCATATCACTAACTCTTCACTGCTTGATGCCAGAGGCACTGCACGACGAGTTTCTGACGATACTCAAGGCCATGATCCCACCAGAATTGCCGTTCCCTTGTCTTTGCCATTGGGAAACACAGGGGTCCATGTCAACGTAATAGATGGTCCTTCTGCTTTGGCCTATCTATTCTCTATCGCAGAGCCCCCGGAGGGGCAGGAAATGACGCTTGAGAAGTACTATCTCCCGATGCAGATCCTTCTCAGCCGGTGCATCTATCTCGCCTTCCTCGGCTCCATCACGACTGATCCTTTCGTCTATGACCTGGATTCGGTGCCCTGGATGACTTGCCTCATGTACCTTGATGATCCAGAGCCGATGTATGTGTTCGGAAGTTCTCACACACCCGGCCTGGCCACGGATGCAGACGATGATGCCTTGATTACTCAGAGGATATTCCTGCTTGACGACTATCGCAAGGGCGAAATGAATGCTGCATTGGCTAACCTGGACCTGACGGAGCTCCCTTTTGGCCTCTCGCCTCACGAGGTGGAATCCTTTGCCAGGAAGCTTTATACAGACACCTTTGGGCGGCAAGCCGTCAGACAAGCAGCTCAGACCGCCTTGGGAGTCTTGGGTCCCATATTTAGGACCCAGAGAGCTGCCCAAAATCCTCCACCTGTAATCCCCCAGGGTATCAACCAAGATCCGATTGCGTATAATCAGCCGTGGGCTCTAACTTACTACAAGCAGCCCATGCTGAACCTACTCATCTCGGCCATCCATCAGGTCTATGCTCTTGCCGCTCCCGTGACGGCTCAAACACTCTTTCCCATGTTTCGACCCTTCCTGCGTCTGTGGCTGACTCCTCATGTCTTGGCCGTACCCCCACCGCAATTACCTGGCCAACCTTTTGAGTTAACCATCGACAACCCTGTCCAGAGCGCAGTGCTGGACGCAGCCTTGACTACAGCAGTGCAGACCTTCTGGACAGCCACCGCTAACACCTATATTGCACGGCTGCAAGCGGTCCATACAGAGATAAAGAAACAGCCTCAGACCCGGAGATACGGTCGATGTGCAGAAACTTATCCATTCGCTGCCATGACGTGAGTCACTCCAAGAAAGAACCTCCGCCGGGGATCACTCATTCCTGGCGCAACTCGACTTGACTAACATGAATTTTGCTACTTGGCTAGATACCCCTTTTGGAATGGCAAACAACTGGATGATCAGGCTAGAATCCAAGGAGTCTCTGTCGATGTCCGCAAGGTTGGCAAAGTTAACTTTTCCCAGAACTTCAGAGATATAGCGTTTGGCGATGGTGATCCGAATATTTGCACGGGATTATATCGGAAACCATGTCAGATCTGCCAGACTGCCTTTCCTAAGTTTCGGATGGATTTATCACACTATGAGATCCCAGTGGTAGCAATTCCCCACGCCGTGGGAACTACATAAGATTTTTACTTAGAGTCAAAATCCGCTCTCAGATGAGTTAAGAGAATACAGATTAGAGGAGATAACATGTATATCTGGTCCTTTGTTTCTATGTATAGTGAATCGCGTATCTGCCGTAACCTTGCTCTCTGGATTTATTCATATTAAACCATAGCATACCATGCCGGTATACTACTGAGCCTCTATTAAGATGCAACGAGTTACTCAGGCAGTCAAAGTGAAGACGCAACGTCTAATAAGGCTGCTTAGTGCATATGGGGTTTCGGAATACGAGATTGATCAGTAGTGCAAACACTGCTGAGAGTCTGCTCTGGTACCACGTCGGGAATGGAGGCGAGATCAGCCGGAGTCGTCATCACCCGTCAAAACGTATTTGATGGCAGAACGATTCCTCTGAAGTTGCTGTCACTTTTGTGGCTCTTTTTAACTCACATACGTGTAGTTTTCTTCAACAGATCCACGAAAGTCTGCCCATACCTGAGTCTATCTTACCGTCCAAAATAGCCAGGTCCATCTCTGTGGCTCTACGCCCTGAGGGCTGCTTTTTTGCAAACACCAACTCCTGACACTCACGGCAGGCAGGTGGATCTTGCGCCTTTGCCAAAACAGATTGACCACAGCGGTGTCGTTGAATTTATTGACAATGGGCTGCCAGAATATGAACGACCCAAACTCAGACCATCCAGCCTGACATGGTTGTTTTGTGCACTGGATATCCGCAGACCTTCCCTTTCCTTGGTGTCGCGGTATCTGGAAACGAGAACATCCTACCGTCGGGTTCATCGGTTTTGTCAGGCCATCCTTCGGCGCCATACCACCCTTGGCAGAGATGCAAGCCCAGCTGTGGGTACTGAATCTTATGGCACCGGACAGAATACCTGACCTCAAAGCGGAAGGTGAAGAGCACTACAGACTTCACAATGCAGATGATGTCAGGGTCAAATATGCTGTCGATCACAAGAGCTATTCGTACCAGCTAGCTCTGAATATGCTCTCAGCGCCTGGCATGATGGACATATGGAGATTCATGCGAACGACTTGGGTTACGGTCATGTGCCGTCTTTTTATTGCAAGGGCCTGGTAAGACGCCAGAGAAGTGCTTGCGACTGATGAGTTTTGGCATAGCATCATCCGGAGACCGATACTATTTGGTGAGACTCTTATCATAGCAGCAACACCCGAGGCTAATGGAATAGATCACTTTCTGATCTCCATCTTGCCAATGGCGATGTTCGGTCCGGAAGCTCAGTGGGCTGGCAGTATTAGTTATCGGGCGATAGAGCTTCGCAGCGTCATATGGCCTGATGGTTTCTTGAAGGCTGCTGGGGACATCAACGGACAGATGATCGATTTGCGGGGTGCAATCAAAGTGAAAGAGTTAGAAGTACAGGATATGTCCACATCAATCTTACCAATCGCTGGTGACCACAGAGAGGGAAAGATATTAAACTAAGAAAGGTGCCTTGTGTCGAGTTGCTCCCGAGTGAGAAGCGCTTACTTTAAATTCCACTAAATAAGCGTGAGACATCAAGAATGTTTACACTTGCCGAGATCCTCGCGGTGACGAGCCAAGAGATAGTTCCTTATGGAGAGTGAAGATATCCAGGTGTCAAGTCCGGAAAATTATTGAACCGTCAAGCTCAGTTTACTGTGGCCAGTCGGAACGAGCAGTCAGTTCCGTAGACACGTCACTAGACATATGCCTTTTTGGGATTAGAGAGGGGTAGTTGTCCTGCGGAAAATGCTGTCAGAATGCAAACAAACTCTTAACCCATTTAGCTAGTCGGAATATTAGCCATTAGGGGTACGGAACAGTTGGGCAGCATTGTCCGACTTGTCGGGATCGTTCGAATCCAATTCGTATTGCTCCTTACATAGTATCCACATCTCAGTCATCAGCAGATCGGACCACCTTAGTCACACGGTCTGAACAATTTATAGCGCAACCTTTGTTTCTCTCACTTAGTGATATCTTTGGGGGCTTAAGATTTCCGAGAGCTGTGCCCTCTGTGAGTTCTACGCGTCCCCTGAATGCGTGGCTTCAACGCGCTGTTCGCGTCCAAGTCCGTCATCAAACTTGGATTGTATGACATATTACAGGGCTCTCCGCCATTGCATAAAACTCCGAAAGTGGAGCCGCGGCATTTTCACTACATACCCTCTTCCAAGTGAAACAGGAAAACAGTGGCCTAAAGTCCTTTTTCGCTTGAATTTGGATCTGGAATAATGATATATCCTCTTTCACTGAAAATGGGACGGACAATAAGGATGTAGGATATCGACTGAGTATTAACGAATCGTGGCGCGCTCTTGTTATCACAGGGTCGACAACACCAAATATCTCCGCTAGATGTATTGTCTCTCTTCACTTCTGCCAGGACCCAGCCATGATTTCCTATCCAGCTTCGCCGGCCTCTGCTCTTCCTTCTATTTAAGAGGCTCGCAATAACGAAACGTCTTTGGCCCCAGGTAATCTTGTGAAGGTCATGAATGGAAGAATCGGTAGTCGAGGCCAGAGCCTCGCTGGAAGTGGATGCCTTATTGTTGCAACCAGTATATAAGCCCTAGTCCCGATACGACAGCTCTACACGCTGCGGGCCTCATACCCGTCCCTCACAGAGAAAAAAGCTCACCGCAAGTCAGCGTAAGCCGAGCAAAACTGGATCATTCAATATCGAGCTTCCCAGTCCAACTCTCTGGCAAAAGAAGCATGTCCGAAGCTAATCAATCCCGATCCAGGGCCAAAAAGCTATACTCTCCATTGCCAGCGGGGAAATGGACCCGCCTTCTGCTCCTAAAGCCAGGAGCTATAGGCGACCCTATAGACTGTTCTCTCCACGCTGCCGAATTTGATACTGAAAGTGAGATCCTCCGTCGGGGCTCGGAAATACATCCATGAGAATCACATCGGCTGATCCTGACACATATTCAAAGCGTACGACACGATATCATACGTCTGGGGTAACCCCGGAGACGCCCGCTCGATTCATTGTCAAGGCCATGAACTCGAAATCACTGCTAACCTCTTCCAAGCTCTGCGCCAGATGAGACATCCTCGCGAGCCAATACGCATATGGGCCGATGCCTTGTGCATCAACCAGCCGGACTTGGCAGAGAAGAGCTTCCATGTCAACATGATGGGCGACATTTACGCGCATGCCCAGCGGGTCGTGGTGTGTCTCGGTGACGACGGCCAGAACGGCGAAGCCGCAGATGTCGCGTTCAGTGTCATCAAGGATTACAACCACATTGCCGCCAAGTACCTGTCGGAAGACCTGCTCAACAGCGGAAAGTGGTGGAAGCCAGACGACGGTTACGGTCCTGTCACTACTGCCCGGCTGCAGAACGTACTCCCTGTATTCAAACACCCCTGGTTTGAGCGGGTTTGGGTCCTTCAGGAGATTGGGCTTGCGAAGAACGCGTTGCTTGCCTACGGCTCCTCGACGATTGGCTTTGCTGAAGTGATGGATTTCGTGCAGGCATGGGCGAGGACAGGCTCCTCCTTTCCAGGCGTATATTTCAGGACAGGCCATATCTCGGACCTCTTCAGATACGTCTGGTCCTCGTACGTCAAGGATGTCCAAAATTCCTGGTTCAAGTCCTCCCGCATACTTAGGGTCCAATTCCAGCAGTCATTGAAAAGTGCAAACCTTGACTTTTTAGATGTGCTCTTCAGGGCGAGACATATTCAAAAGGCTACAGACCATAGGGACTTCGTTTATGCTTTCCTCGGACACCCACTTGCAAGGTCGGATGACGGACAGCTCTTGGTCAAGGCAGACTACACGAAAAGTCTGTCGGAACTGCGGCTCTGCTTGTTTTCCGCGCTGAGTGCCCACTCGCTGCGCTTCCTTGGCCTAGTATGGCACAGTCTCCCTGACGAACTCGCCAGTGGACCATCGTGGTGCCCCCAGTTGGATGCTCGTCGGGCTAGTGCTATCAATGGCAGATATGAAGCCAGTCGAGGGGAGGACCTGACCTCAGTAGGGAGGTTTTCCCCCCGAGTCGACGGGTTAAGTCTCGAGCTCAGCCTGTATCTTATTGACACGATCAACTTCCGCGGAGATGTCGCCGCAAGGGAGACAGGCGATGGCGGGGAGCCTGGCTACCGAATCGCAGAATCAATGCTCACCGAACGCCCTAGTCTTGCGGAAACGTACTGGTCGCTCTTGGAGGAAGCAGAGACCTGCCATGGTCTAGCTTACGAAGATAAAGCATTTGCTTTTGCAAATACCCTTTTGGCCACTATGGAGGAAGAGGATGGCCCATCCATTGCTCGTAGTTTTGCAGACTTTTGTCAAGAGCACTGTCCGTCCATACATTCCTATCTTGAGGAGCACAGCTGGCGCGAACGATGGAGCTTGAGAGAGCCTAAGCACTATATACCTTTCCGGCAGCGCACGGCAAATAGTATCCAGGGAGAGAGATTCTTTACCTCTGCCAAAGGCTATTGGTAAGTCATCCCTTCGCTAACTGAACCCGGTGTCTTTCCTTTTCAATTTCTCGAGCCTGTCACTCTGTGCTGACCCTGAATGATCACAGCGGGATGGGACCGACTTTGATACAACCCGGCGATATGATATGTATTATTCCGACTGTGCAGACTCCATTGGTCATCAGACCAGTAGGTAGCAAAGAGATGACGTTCAAGGTCGTCGGATCCTGCTATTTGTATGGGATGATGTACGGGGAAGGTTTGAAGATGCCGGCAATGGGTGATGCATCAGCAAAAATGGTTACTGCAGTGTTTCTATAGTGTCGGCCTAGCCGCAAGGGCTGGGAAGATGTCCAGTTAGCCTTGTCGTGCACACAGGATGGGTATCGGTGCGGGAGATCGAGGTTATGTGACTACACTGGTCTAAGCATTACGAACCGGGGAAGCATTTATGCAATCCTGAATTATCCTCTGGCACTCATCATTTTGTGCCCTAAGAACGAGACGACCCAGCTCTCTAGATGCTGTTTATAGATTAGCTAAGCCGTGGCGCAAGTGCATACGCATGCCCTCTCCTGCCGCAGCCATCGCAGGTCTATATCCTTCAACACACTCAACATCCCATCCCAGGTCTCTCACTATACCTTTGACTCGCTCAGCAGCTGCTGCTTGGTCTACAAGACATAGCTCGCCGAAAGAGTACTTCAGCTCTGTGAATGCTGCGTCGTGTGGCGGGGCCATGGTATGAAGCCGGCGGTAACTGCTTTACAGGAGATCTTTACGGCTATTGTGAACTAGACCGATAGACTTGATCCAAACAATGAGAAGGAAAAAGGCAAGCTAAAGCCTATATTGAGTAGAAAAAGGATTAAATAACCCTGAACTCCTTGACGTATGGTATTTTTCTTAATACCGCTATAGCGACAAATCACTTCGTCCGTCGAGAAGCTTAATAGTATACACACATAACGATTCCTCACTCAAAACCCTTATATAGACCAACTGAAAATAGCTGTAGTTGTTTTCTGGTTGTAGATAGTTAATTAAAATAGCAAGCTTCGTTACATAGTAGCAGTGCCATATTGCTACGGACGTTCTTAATTATTAGTGACATTATACTAATTCTAGAAGCCTTTTTGGTCGATAATGTGGAGATTATTTGCTATTATGTAGGATATGTTGAGCCAATCAGATTGCACCCTTGGAGGAGGCGCCCAAGGATAAATGGGCGTCCGGGCCCCCACCAGTCGCCAGTGAGTTCATATTAATAACAGTGCGGGCGACAACCAGACACCCTTCACAGTTGGCCTATCTTTTTCCCATTCTGGGGCCTATTAGATGACGTAGATAAATGATGGCTTGTGAGTGAAGAAATATTTGCGGAATATGAACCGACTTGAACAGAAAGTGATTTAAAATAAATAAAGCAGTGCTACTATATTTATAAAGCGCATACTGAGCAAGATTTAATGCCGATTCTTGGAACGCGACCATAGGCATGGAACTGGCCATTAAAATTAAGCAAGCAGGAGAACGCATTTTAATGAATGTCTTTCTTACCAAGCCCGTCATTGGTCAGGTTATGGGCAGCGGGAGCTAGTCGGAAGATCGTTAGACCGAAGCCGACAAAGATTAGATTACTGTAGTTGCGTTGCTGCATCAACAATTGCGGGGCACACCAATTCCACTCTGTCTCCATTTCTCGTGTTATTTCAAACCAACAGCAAGAGCAGTCAGTTTACCATGACTTTGGCAACTACACTATGAACGACCTCGGCCATAGCATTCTTTCTTGGCTCGAAAGCGTGCCTACTGACTTATCGTTTGCTGGTGCGCACCTCAAGCCCACAGATCGGTCTCACAGTAAAAAGCGGCCCTATTTTGACACAGATCGACCTCTTTCGCCGCCACCCTCACAGGGCAATACACAAGAGACTCCCCGTGAGACCTACTGGGAGCTCCAAATGCAGTCTTCTACGCCATCGAATAAGAGAAGTAGGGATATAAGCAGGTATAAAATGAAGATCTCTTCTCTTTACTTCTATAGCTTTAATTATACCAATTTATAAGCATTTTTTACCCCGCTTCGTAACAGCATATAATAAAGGGTAACAGCTAAAATTAGCATAGATAAAATTATTTGTAATATAAAGTTTGCTACTTATCAATAAACTGCTGCTTCCAGAAGTATGGTAGGGAGGATGGTGATGTTTCCATCGCGTGATATCATATCTCACAACACCCAGCCCTAAGGCATTACACTCCAAGAAATGACTGGATAATTCAGTATTATATGCCCACAGTCTACGGCGATTCAGCTTGGGATTGCTATATTAGGTGCGAATGTATTCCATCATCTTCTCGAGAGCAATACGATCACCTTCCATCGTCCCAGCAAAGATCTTGGGCACCTATCCCTCTGTATATCCGCCACCGAAATTAATAACCTAAGTATCCTGGTTTATATCAATTAGGACATTGTCCGGTTTGGTATCTCCCTAAACAATTTCAGCATTATGTAGTTGACTAATAGTTTCCTGAATTTGTGTAGCCTATCTCTCCCTTAGCGCAACTGGCGTTTCCGACTGCACTGCATACGATAGTGTTATATATTTACAGTCAATATAGGTAAGTAAAAGTCCAAAAATAATACTGTCGTTATTCCGCATTAAACCATAGAAGCGTGAAATCTTAATCTTATTATTAAGCCGTGCTCTATTAATCTTCCTATATATATCCAGCTTATTCTTAAGGAATTGCTTATCGCCGCGGTGTATAAGCTTTAAGAATGTAATTGTCCCGTCGTTTAAAAGCACCTTATGTGGCGTATAAAAAAGCGGTCTAATTACCTTCTCTTGGCAGATCTGTACTTTAGATGGGCTAAAAGATACCTATAGAGCACAGGATTTATTAGTAAGAAAAATGCCAAATCTGGATTCTTCTTTACTGTTTCTGTCTAGTTGCGGTATAATTTTATTAAAAACGGCTCGTAAGGTATAAATAAAAGTCTTAGGGTTAAAAAAGTCGTTCAGGGTTGGTTGCGCTGCCTTATCTGGAGTGGGTAATTTCCGCAAAATGGGGAGTAAGGGCTCAACAGCCCAATCCCAGAAATCCTTAATGGTAACACTATCTAGCTTGAACTCTTCGGCAACTTGTAAAAAGAAGAGATAACGTGCTCTCAACTTGGGTGACTTAGAAAAGTTGTTGGTGGATATATGTATGACAAAGCGTTTGGCATTACATATGACCGCCAGCTCTGAAATGGTGTTTCTGTCGCTGAAACTGAGTCCGATGACACTCCATGCCGGTGGTGTTTGCGGCGGTAATATTGCGTCGTTAGAAGTTTCGGAGGTCATATCCTGCCAACTGTGTGTCAATTCGAGTCGATGTAGCATTATATAATGGCCTTGCTACGTTGATGAGGGTTTTACTGGTCCACGTGGCTAGTCGTCCAAGAGGCGGGGTTAGATAAGGAATCAATGGGTCATCGTAATTGGATAGTCACACACGCGGCAACTACACCTGGAAAATCAGTGTCACAGCACGTCAGGTGTCTATGTAAAGCTCATAATGGCGACCTTGAGATACGGAGATGTACCCTATAAGCACGCCGTTAGGCTAAAAAAGGAGGATTACATTACCCACGCTCTGCCTGGGTCTGGCGCGGGCCAGGCAAGCGAGGGGTCCCCCATTGTGGCTAGGCTTATTCTGTATTTTCCAAACTGAACGCTAATCCAATAAACCAGGCTGACAAGAAAAATGGACCAGAGCACGCAGTGCATCATTTCGCGAAGTCCATAGTATCACAGCACATAAGCTAGGATAGTACTTAATGTTATAGCAACTGAGTAATCTAGGATACTGGTGGTCTAGAACATCCAGCATCCCAGGGGATTCAGTATTCTAGGGCATTATATTATAGCATATTTAATCCACCTACTCGTCTAAATGTATCTGAGTTTGGTTAAACAATTATTGGGCTTGCGGCTGCAACAGAAATATTTACTTTGGGAACATGGACGGCCAGAAAGGGAAAAATAGGTGTCGGCGCTCAGACTCGTACGTTCATTCAGGCACGATGCCTACTGGCCACCGGGTGATCCGCGCTATCTTAAGGACTGGGCCACTCCTGGGTTAGGGCAGATCAAATATGGTATGGGGCCGATGAGTGGGTTCGTCCCTTGGTCCATCCCGTCTCCTTGTTCAAGCATTTAACCAATGATTTAATGTGTACTTGCTAGAGAAGGCAGTGCGCTAGTTTATATGCGCTATTGTCCGTGTCAAAATATGTTGTCAGACCCACCGCTATCTACGTCGCTATTGTCGTTTTTCCACCTTGCATATAGAACTGAGCCCTGATGGATCAGGGAAAGGCTGTACAAGCACGACAGGGGTCTTATGCAGTGGTAACGTTGTCATTTGTCCGATGAAGACCCATACGGCAACATCCCCTCATTTGTTGCGCCATCTCTTTACCGCATTCCTCTACTTTTTTCGATCCACAGACCCCTCCATCGCATATTACTTCTCCAAAACAGGCACTCTATCTGATCTGATGATTATGATGGCGGACACACCTCCCAAAGTCACGAGCCCTGAGCCAACGAGTCCAACTGATCGAAGGACACCATCGCCTGCGCAACACGAGCCTGGAGAGGGCGAGCTACAGCCCGGCGAGCATTGGACTGAGCAGGGACTTCCCGAGGTGAACATACAACGTCTTAATTGGTAACTCGACAATTGCTGACGTTCGACCCTCCATCAGGACGATAACGACTCGGCACTCGGCGACGACAACGCCAGCTCTAGTGCCTCCCTTTCATCTAGCATCCTTGCGTACCGTGAGTTCAACGGTCGGACATACCATAGCGATCGCGGAAGCCATCAATACTGGTAGGCGCAGAATTCTCGAGCCGATCAAAACGCAATAGCTGAACGAAGAAAGGGGTCCGAATGACGAGCAACAAAATGATACACTTGACATTCAGTAAGACTGTATATCGATAGTGGGATGGCGAATACTAACGCCCTTCGAGACACCACGTTTTCACCCTCGCCATGAATGGCCAGCTGCACTTTGCGCCCCTCTCAGACAAGATAGAAAAGGCAGTTGATATCGGAACCGGTACTGGTATTTGGGCAATGTGTGTTCACCTGCCTTTCTCTTCTGATCGCCCAGCTAACATAGTACTCATAGCGATTTTGGCGACCAATATCCTAACACAGAAGTGATTGGCACCGATTTGTCTCCCATTCAGCCAAGCTGGGTCCCTCCCAATGTGCATTTGTACGCTTTCCCCTTGATCGCACCAGAAGGAACAACTAACCACCCTCTAGCGAAATCGACGACTTTGCGCAAGAGTGGACTTTCAAAGATGACTCACTCGACTTTGTCCACACACGTTGGCTCATTGGTTCCGTGACTGACTGGACAGCCCTTTTCAAGCAGGCATATATGGCCCTCAAGCCCGGCGCTTGGCTTGAGTCATTCGAGGTTAATGGCTTCTTCGAGTCGGACGACAATACCCTTCCTGACAAATCTGCGCTGGCTCAATGGGGCATGATCTTCAGAGAGGGTGCCAAGAAGATGGGGTCCACAGCGTCGTTTGCCGTGGTGCGCGACCAGCTGCAGCGACAGGCAATGGAGGCGGCCGGCTTTATCAACATCCAGGAAAAGGCCATCAAGGTATGTTTCCTTTATCTTCGCGCTGCGGGAGCTTGACTGACCTACGACATTTTAGCTCCCAACTTCTGGCTGGCCTAAGGACGCTGAGCTGAAGAAGATCGGCCAATTCACTCGAGCCGCCATTGAGAACGACATTGAAGGGGTAGTGGGTTTCATGGCGACGCAAATTGGCTGGTCCCAAGATGAAATCAGGGTGTATGCTGCCCACTTGCGCAAAGAATTGCGAAGCAACCAGCATCATTCTTACTATCGTGCCAATGTCATGTGGGCTCAGAAGCCAAAGCAGTCTTGAGGTCCAAGGATATGATGAGCATTATTCTTTAGCGAGACCTTTGGTGCACATATAGCTAGAGATTAAAGTGTATGAAGATGATGAATGACCCTTCAATAAAGTACATGGCTAGAAAATCTAAAGAGCTCCTCATGCAAGCAGCTACTCAACGTCGCGTATGCAATGCACATTGCGCCTTGGATCAAGCTTTAAGGCCTACGATGCGCTTGCTTTAGATGCGCAAGTTTACAAAGGCAGCAACTCTCCCCGAGCTGCTCCTAGGCGTCCCCACAAGGCCTATCCCTATCAGATGATAGGTATTGCATGGCTTGTCTTCTTGAGAGTGCTTACGATCACTGTGGAGAGGAGTGACCAGTGACAGCCCAAGTCACCAAGTTAGTATCGTATTACATCACCGGTGCTCCGTCACAGATCATAGTGCCAGTCATCGCCGCGTATTGCTTACCGGTACTGACACTTTGTAAGAGATGACTTTGAACTTGGCGAGTGTCGAAGGTTCAAGAATCAGGTGTAATGTCTGACGCGAGTGAGCGAGGGTCTCCCTCAAGTTGGCCAGGCTTCTTCTGGATTTTCTAAAGAACTGTCAAGGCCGAAAAGAGACGCATGCTTTTCTATAGAGAAGTTCATCTTGAGGCTCTATGTTGGTTGATCCAAATCGCCTGATCTCCTGATCCTTGACATGTATGGCGGTTACAACGTTGCTAATCGATACCGACATGTCTTCGACTCGTCGGTGCCAATCACCAAGATGGCCAGTAGTAGCGTGGTGGGGATTCGTCGCCGCTGGCCCCCTTAAGCCATCCATCTCCGTCTCCCTCCAAGTACACGGGGTTGTTGTTACCAAGGATTCGTGACTCAACACTTGAAAGATGTAGCGACATGGAATCGCATCAGGACAGCGCAATCACCAGTCACCGAATATCAGGCCTCACGGTTCACAGTACACAGACAGGATATTGGCTCAACAGATGTTAGTGGCGCACCACCATGCAATAGTGCCGCCGATATGTTCTTGATGGTAGGCCAATTTATGACGAGACTTGATGCATGAGAATCACACGTTGCTGACAAGACGACCTTGGATACCTCGCTGACACTTCCCAAACGCGGCTTGCGTCTTGCATGTTGGCCAGCCTCTTTTGCCAAGAGCTAAGATCGCCTGCAGGAATGTTCTTGATCTTGGCGCCATTTGCAACGTCAGTCTGCAAGGCAACAAGTAGCTTTCTCTTAGCATAAACCACGCCCTGGTTCATGGAGTAGTCCTGATTGCCGGTGAATCTGTAAGCCATGAAGTTCTGGTACTTTCGGCGAATGACCAGACGTTGTTGATGACAGCGTCGTCTTTCATGCAGTTCTTTGGGTTGTCGTCCATATCGACACTATGTCAAAAGTCAGGAGTTGTTGCAGAGCGCCATGGGAGGTTCACTTACAGCGTTTGGTAAATGCGTAGGTTCTGTCGAATGAGAGCATCCTTGGCCTCTTGGACGTTGAACATCTCGACACCA
Source organism: Fusarium nurragi (assembly GCA_012977755.1). Classification (NCBI taxonomy): domain Eukaryota; kingdom Fungi; phylum Ascomycota; class Sordariomycetes; order Hypocreales; family Nectriaceae; genus Fusarium; species Fusarium nurragi. The sequence goes on along the minus strand of JAALXI010000340.1, from coordinate 13,696 downwards.
ATTGCCAGCGCCTCGAGGAACAGCATCTTATCCTCGATCCATCTCTTGGCGTTAGCAATGGCTGTGTTGGCTTTCACCGCTTTGCCATTGGTGGTCTTTTTATCGGCCTGAGCCTTGGTGCCCTGAGGGTCGGTAATCTGGGCCTTTGCGTTGCCGTTGGTCCACTGGTCCATACCAATAAAGTCGCCTATGAACTGGGCATTGTTGGGCATGAGAACTTCTGAGGAGCCAGGGTAGGTGTCAAAGGCCTTCTGAATCAGGTTTGCACCCGTGTTGATACCACCATAGGACTTGATGTCGTCGCAGTTGATCTTGGCAGGTGTTCCTGTCTTGGTTCCAACAACAGCGGGGGCAGCGGGATCAATGATGTACCTCCAGAAGTCCAAGAGCATACTCTTTTCATAACCATGATCGATGGAAGGCCCTTCAACATCACTCAGACCTGAACTGGGATACTGCGCCTCTCCAATGTGGTTGAGGGACAGGACACAATTGCTGTCTCGTGTTGTTCGCCACCATCGCTTGATCTGATCCAGAGGAGACTTCTGAGGCACGATGGCTGCTTCATTGTTCAAAACGAGGTTTCCGCCTGGGTAAGCGGGGAATCTTGGTGCACCGACTGCGCTGCTGGACCAATCGCAGCCTGCAATGTTCTTCTTGATATCCACGCCGCCTCTTCACTCAAGAGATCTTCGCTTCAGTGACTCCGAGTTATCGTTGGCAGTGAGATCAACGCTGAATATCGTGCACTCGCTGTCTCCAGACGGTCCGCATGCTGCGGCAGACGACGTGGTGGTTGTGCCAGTAACACTGCATCCTGTGTGTGTCTTGGTGCAGGTTGTTTGACACTCTGGGGTCACGGTTTCTCCAGCTAGGCCATTGTAGGTTGTGCATGCGACAAAGCAATCAGACAGTGACCTTATCCGTGCACGTAGTCAAAGACGAATTGTCATCGTCATCGTCATCATCACCATCCTCTCCACTCTCAGATGTAACGGGGGTTGATGTGCAGCCGGAAGCGGGAGGAATGCATGGGAAAGAAAGCTTGGGCAGGCCTGGGAGCTGGAACCAAGGACCAGTGACGTGAGGGAAACCCCAGAGAATGATTCCAGAGCCACTTCCGCCACACTTCCTACAACCGGCGAGGACTGGGACAATACTTGGGTCGGAAGAACCCTCTGAAGTAGTAGTGATCCAAGTATTGGAAGTCTATTCAGGGTGGCCACTAACCGTGGTAGCATTGAAACCAGGAGGGGCTTCTGTCATGACTGGCACTAACACGCCAGTCGAAGCAGCGGTGGTAATAGGGTTGACGGTGATGGATGGGCCATGCATGATTGTCGAAGGGATTACGCCATTCGAGTCCGTTGTCTCAACGGGTCCGGCACCAGTTGTCGCGGCACCATTGTTGGCCTTAGAAGATCCAGCAGATGAGGCATCGGTGTTGTCAGGAACAGGCTTGGTGGCAGCGTCATCTCCTTCAGTTGTTGGCTGAGCAGCGTTTGCATCAGTGGTGCTTGCGGCTCAGGAATCCTCTGGCAGGGCGTGGTGTCGGTTCGTGATCAGATTCAATGTCGTCGCCGCTTGAGTTGCCTCCAGCTGTGCCACGCAAATTTCTGACTTTGGCACTTCTTCTGACTGGAGGTGTAGTTGTCGCTGATTGTTCACGGATTGGAAGCCGATGTCCCGTGTGTACTCGTCCCGACGAGATTTCTTTGTTGGGCTTCCATCGTTCATCTTAGAAGAGGTAAGAGATGCGATTCCAGCTGGAGATGGAAGTTGATATGAAATGCCGGACAGCCAAAGTTCGATTACTTCGTGATGCATTTCGTGCAGTGTCTTTGCCCTTGGTGCTGATGGACTTATATATCACGCATTCCGCCATAGTGTTTCGCTCAACAGATGTATCGCTATTTTCTTTTCATGGTCTCTCAGCCTGTCGAGAGGCATAGTTCTGTTTTACCTCACTATCACGTTTACGCTGTGCTCTCACTTCCACTCTGTCGCCCAGCTCTGAGTTGACTGTTGCGAACGTTACCAATACGAGAGTTAGGTTCCGGACCTGTGCTGTCAATAGGTCGACTTCCTGTTGCGCTGCGTCCCAACGATCTTGTTGTCGCACTTCGTTATCCGCTCCCTTTGCCTTTTTGTCTTGTATTCCTCCACCTTCAATCCTTTTCTTGACTAACCAAAGAGACCTTAGACGTACCGGTACCGTCCTCAAGCTTTTTACTCTCCTCCGATGGATTGCGAATTTTCTCGCTCAGAGTCAATTTCTGGGATTCCATTTCTCTCAACTCCACCTGAGCGTTGTTGTAGTTTGATCCCAGATTCTTTATTTGGAGTTTATAGCCTTCTATCGTTTGCCTTATGTCATGCAAAATGTCTTGTTTCTCGATATGTTGTGCCGTTTCTACTATATCTGGCCCTGTTGTACCATTACTCTCCACACCTGTTTCATCGTAGTCTTCTTCCAACAAATCCTTCTCGGATTCCTGTCTATCAATAGACTCAATGATCCCAGCTGCCTTAGCGGTAGCAGTATCACTTGACATTTTCTGTAATGCAAAAATCAAGTCATTTGAACCTTTGGTTTCCCTCTCGACCATTTTTCTCAATACAAAGACCACAAACGCACTCTCTTCGCGGCGAAATACAGGATTTCCGACCAGAAAGGCAGCTCGCGACACATAGTCTTTAAAGTACTAATTAGAGATTTCCTAATGATCCCGGCCGCTGGCATTTTGCCGCGGTTATATCTATAGGGACAAAAATTCCTATGGCAGAAGTTCCAATTCGCTTATTGACCCCCAGGATCTAGGCACATACAATACCTCTATTCCACCTTAAATACCCTTATATAGCTCCAGCCTCTAATTCCAGCACTGGATCCGCTCATTAACTGCTTTAGTGCTAGGAAACTCTATATAGATTCTTTCCGATCCTATATTCTCTATGCCGGTTCTGACATTCCCAATGGCATAGGTCATTATAGCAGGTAGCTTCTGACGAACATCCTCCCAGGCTGTTTTGGGAAAGATGAGCAATATGATTTCAAGGGTAAGAAGGTAGTGCATATCTGCCTTGTGATTTATAAGACTATCGACCATATCGAGGAGCAGCCCGGCATGCTTAATCTCCAGCCTTTCCAGGATATCTTGTTTCAAAGTCTCGCGCCGGGCTGCGTCTTCAAGACTCATCTATGCATGTTGTGGTTCGGAACTTGTGCCACTGTTACTACTCACGCTACCCCCATCGACATCAGGCACGTTGTTATCTATGGCTGAGTCCTGGGAGAGGAATCCATGCCACTTTCACTTCTGACGCCATCAATATCGGCATCAGGGTCGGTATCGTCCTTTCCAGCCTCACGAGAACCCGTGTCACTGTCATTTCCCACATCACCCATTTCGACTTTCCTTCTTTCATGAATTGCTTTATTTTACTGTGGTGGAGAATCTGTATGACTACCACTTCCCGCATTATCTAAATCGTCGTTACTCTTGTTGCCCTCCATTTCAGCCTCGATCGGGGCAGTGGCATCGTCAGGAACATATCCTGTTTATTGTGGTTGGGAATTTGTGGCACCATCACCTCTCACGCTACCTATATCCCCTATTATTTCTTCCTTGTTAGTGGTAGAATCCTGTGAAGGGTGATTTGTGGCACTGTTACTTCTCTTAGAATATATTTGGTCATCTATCTTGCTGTCGTCCGATTCAGTGTTGCTTGAGGCGGTTTCCTCACTTCTCACCTCACTCGTATTGGCATCACTCATGTTCTTATAGAAGTCCTTTCGGTCATAGGACGAATTGTGCCTCTTCTACCACCATCAATCAGACAATTCCTGTCTTCGCTATTTATAGTAGCTTCACGGGAGGGGGAATCTAAATTATTCTCACCCGCAGTTTTTATATCTGTTTTAGTGCCTAGACTGTTCCCAAGTCTCCAGTATCTCTCCATTCAGCAATTGCGCTCTCCCACGGAACGATGGAGGCGCCGAAAGCAACCAGCTCGTCTTCAACAGCCTGCTCGAGTTGAATTGCAGTTCTCTCTTCAGTGTCGTAAGTCGAGTGAGCACCATGTAGAAGGGTGACGCGAAATCCAGCCTCAAGAGCACCTTTGCAGGTTTCTAGGACACAACACTCGCTTTGTATACCAAACGCAACGATATGCTCAACTCCTTCGAACTTAAGCTGATCTGCTAGACCAGTGTTTGACTTGAATGTGTCTCCTAGTCCCTATCAGTGCTGGTTCGTTTGTTTGTAAGACTGGTGGCAGTTCATACGCTGGTTCTTCGATACGAGACGTTCCCACGCCTTGCTCGGGTCGTTTTCAAAGCATAATTCCCATGGTTCAGTTCCCTTTACCAGTGGGCCACTGTCAGGTGGTTCTTCGTGCTGCACAAAGACTATGACGGGTTTTGGATTCATTTCGATGCCTCGGATGGACGAGAGGATATTCACGCCGGCACGACGAATGCGTTCAGCATGTGGAATCTGGGTTTTAGGATCCCATGCTAGATACTTCTGGATATCAATAACAAAAAGGGCGCTTTTTGGAGTTGTCATTGCATTGAAGGCATGTATAAGGCTTGTTTGGCTCCTTTGTATAATAGCAGTAGTAAGTTAAAAAGTTGCTGTAAGAAAATATTTTTTTTATGTAACTATAGCTAGTTAGTGGGGTCTAGTAAATAGCTGAAGGCGCTCGGATTAATAATAACCCGTAATGTCTTTCTCTACTAATCGTAAAGATAATAACTAGATACCCGCCGGTCTAGGTTACCTAACATTAACCCCCTCTCCTCTAGAGAGGGGGTAATATAACCTATAATTTCATTAAAATTACAACTCGATTTTGGACCATATAAGCTCCTTTGATTGGCAATTGGGGGGCTGTGCGCTGACTTTTAAATCTTATATGCACCACCCAGCAGCTCCAAAGCCCTACGTAAGTATTAACGAGAAACCAAGTCGTTAGGGTTGAGCCTTATAACGAAAACATCTATAAGCAGGTCATTTTATCTAGAGTCAGGCTAGGGTCAGCAACGACAAGGCGCTGGATTCTTTCGCTCATGGGAACAAGGATTCAGATCTGCAAGCAAAAGCAGCCGCGGGTAGTGTCCTATTGACCATAAACATCAAACCTAACAAACTACCGGGCATTCAATGCGGGCTAGCGGGATATTAAGCTGCTGAGACTAAGAATAATTACCGTTTCTAGAAGAACTGTACCAGCCACAGAGTATAGGGCTTAAACTGTCGTCATGCCTGACGATATTTCAAGCAGTTCATCACAGTATTTGCCCCAGACTCGTGCTTTTAAGCCTGATAGGTTTAGCAACATAAACCTTTTTAGGCCTAACGACATATCTCGCTTCGCAGACGTTCAAATGCTCGAAACTACTTACAAGAGTATTTCTGTTCATGCGATCGGCTGACCCACACTTATTCATAAACACCTTGGTAGCTGGGTCGCATTGAATGGAAGACTGGAGGTAAATATAAAATCGTTTTGTGCATCGGTCACCCATCGGCCCATTGCCTCTCTGTTCTTCTCATTGCATATTCCAGCTTATTACTGACGTCTAAATTCAGATCCCGCCTCAAAGTCTCTAGCAATGCTCCGACTCTGCCTCCGGGCATTTACTTAAAAACTTCACCGAGTAATAACTGCAGGCGGCAGAGCGTTGACATCACGGACCCTCCCAGCGACATCAGCTTATGGCGGACTAAAATTCGCTTCAGATAAGACGGCCTAGCTCTCTCGGCTCACTCTTCGTATTGAGATAAAACTTTTAATGTTTAGGAGCTTTTACAAATGAAGTTCTTCGTTGGTGTTCTTTTAATTCGGTCTGTGGTTAATATTCTAATAGGGTCTTATGGGATAGTAGTGACATGAATCTTATGTACGGATAGTAGTAAGTTATTGTTGGTTTGAAGAAAGCGTAGCCGCATTTCGATCGATTTTGAATGAACAACTGTGAGGGATATTACAATGGAGGATTTCGTGATGACTTGCCAGGGCATAAAGATGCAGAATGTCTGAGATAGCGTCCAAAAACAATTAGTGGCGTTGAAGCAAATATTCATCTGCGTTTCCGGTGATACGCAAGCTAAACTTTTGGTGCGTCAGTGATAATACGTGTTTTAACGTGTGTTTTTGACTTGGCAATCCGACAAAGCTCAATATCTTTAGCCAATTAATTTGAGTTCAGGATATAAGGTCCCTGTTCCGAATCCATGGTCTCGGTCGATTTGCATTTTTATTGCGAGAGAATTCGAGGTAAACTGATGATTAAGAGTTTGTCGAAGCAGTCGATCAATTACCCTACAGTGGAAGTAGTGATATTCATTTTCCTTTTTTAGACTTTAGAAATGCGAAATAAAGCTTCAAACACTAGACCAGCTCCTGTTTTTATGTTTCAACTGAATGATACGATGTTATCTGACTGTTGTTGTGTTGTCATTACCCTGGAAGGCCAAGATGAGCATTTGTAGTATGTAGAGCCCTGTGAGGGTGCTTCATATACTCAGCCGCGGTACTACCTGGCTGCATCAACCCGGGTAGAAATCCTTCTAATAAATTCACTATTGGTGTCTGCTACGAATCTTCTTGATTGGTTCCTCAAACTGTATTTATGCAAAAAAACGCAAGATGGTACTGGTCGGCGTAGTGCTTAATGCGTCTAAGTTTAGCCATGCCATGCTTATTTATACTAACAATATCTTAGGCTCCAGGTCCATGCCCACACCACCGTTAGACCCACCACTTTTTATCGACTGCCCGGAAACATGTCTGACGATTCATTGCGACATAGGTAGACTAGCTGTATTATTCACCTCTCAGCTAATAACTAGCCGAACCTACCTAAATCCATGCAAAGCAGTCCCCGACAATCTATAATAAAGATCGCTTGTCAAAAAAGTCCGAGTATTAATACTGTGAACAATATTACTCCTCCGAGGCACTTGCGTATTACTTTTATTGGTGTTCGCAAACGTACACTTAGAAACCATTTTTGGCGGAGTACCAGCCAGAGGAAGCATTTAAATATTTAACTTATAGAATTGAATTACCGCTAACTTCTGATCTCATCACTATAGTAATATTGAGCCGCGCCGAATACTTCCTAACTTATATAAGTATATACCACTTCTCGTGTATATATAACCGCTCTGGTTCGATACAGATCAACCAGATCACGATCAATCAAGAAATACATCACGCATCATACACAATTAAAGCTATCTAATCGGTTTAATAAATATTACTGGCAAAAAACAGTGGGTCGCGATTGTCTTATTCTTAGACTTACAGCCCGCCGAGGTAGGTCGGGGTCTGACCGACACCCCCCGCATCCCGCCCTTACCAGTGCATTAATATGATTGACTGAAAATAAATGTATGTCTGAGACCCATAGCAGGGCGAGCGGATCCAGGGGGGATCGGTCAGACCCCGACCTATCTCAGCGGGCTGTAAGTCTAAGAATGGGCAATCGCGACCCCTTGTTTTTTTGCCAGCAATATTCAAGAATATACGGTCGCTTCCCTTTTATACTGAGCCACCTTAACGCCCACTACAATTAAACTAAGAGAAAATAAATGGAATATGTAGTAGTAATAAAGTTAACCTATAAAACCCGATATAATATATTTAGTAGAGGTCCCGATTTATTGAGCCTTAAACTGATGAACGATAAAGTTCCGTCTCAGTCTTGGTACCTAATTTTAGAATCAGAACCTTGCCCAGACATCAAAAACATCTACCAATCCCTTGCTGTGACCGGAGGGTTGTCGACTTGAACAGTATCAAAATCAGGCAAGCTTCGATGCTGCGGCATCAAGGCATCACATCTGGCATCTCGGTAGAAAGTTACAGGACTGCCATCAGTGTTCGCAGCAGGATGCATCCAACAGCCCTGAACAGGGCCCATCCAGTTCGCGCCGTGGCAGTTAGAGTTGTCAGCACAGGCCTTAGCACAATCACCTATGTTCTTAGCGTCGGCAGCCTTGGACCAGCTGTGGCTACGGTAACAATGTCGGCACTGTAAGCTGAAATCTTCACCGCCAGAGGTGACGATCTTGCCATGGCCTACATCGCATTCGGTAGCGTCAGCAGGGAGAGCTGTGCTGTTCAGGCCGTCGCAGCCCTTCTTGCAGCTAGAGCATGCGCCGGCACATCCAAGGGAGTGGGCGCTGATGAATGCTTGCGCATCGATAGCAGGCTGGTTGTAATTATTTCCATAGTAGCACTTCTTCGTTCGAGGCTCATACTCGGCACTGTGACAAGCAGGCATGGCACCACAGGAAGACATGCAAGCTTCGAAAGACGGGCGACGATCAATCTTGAGGTAGGTTGTACCGTGACGCTTGTTGCACGTCATTTGGAAGTTCTGATACATATGTTAGCTTGGACTACTCCGTGAAGTTTCTTAACAAGCCATTTACGTACCTCGCCCGTTGCGCTGACAAAAAGCTGGCCATGAGCGTCGGGGCATTCAGTAGAACACAACTTGGCGTCGGATGTCTTGGGCTCTTCAGTGGGAGGGTCGGTGACGAAGGCGTGGTGTGCACCCGATTGCGCCGTGTGTGAAAATTTGCCGTGCCCGTAGAGTTTACAGTTGGGGTTTGAACCTTCGGGAGCGGCATAGGTAAAGCTGTTCGTAAGGTCAGTATTTTCTCTTCCATACTGAGTTTTTGAGAGCCAATCTCAACACAAACCTCTTGCATTTCTCAGAGCCAACACATTTCTCAAGACAATTAGTGTGACTAGAGGCAGGCACAAGATCAAGCACAGTGGCAGCATCTGTATCAGTGCAGCATTGAAGATAGAACCATGTTCCATCAGATCCCTCGAAGATCTTTCCATCATCTTCCAACGCAAGTCAGAAATCTAAACTGAATCAAGGGAGAGGCAGGGGACTTACTCTTGGGGCAAGACAGGTTAGTAGTCACTTCAGGCTTCTCATTGGCCTTCGTCGCTCGGACCTTGGGGCACGTAACCGGATACCAGGCAGCCCCCTCGCTCCAGGGTGCGGTCACTGACGGAGCTTTCTTGAAGAAACAAACTTTGTCCTCTGTGCGGAAATCGCAACTGTTACACTCGGGAATTTCTGCGCATCGATCCGCGCAAGCCTTCAAAGTCGTTCCTGGCTCCGAGGTCCAGTGGCCTTCGCTGTGTCCCTGATTACAGCGAAGCTCGTAGGTAAAGTCACCCCTGCAATCCTTGTTAGTAAGTTTACTTCGTCAGACTTTCGGCTTATCACTTACACAGTGTATACGCTGAGGTTATCTTCCCCGCAAGAATAGGATTCTTTATTGCCTGAGTCATCGCTTGATCCCGTACTCTCCCCACCAGTCACAGGCTCCTGCGCACCATCTCCTGAACCATCCGTGACTGGGACACTGGCAACTTCCTCAAGGAAGTACCATGTCATGAGTGGCTGCGTCGTGTATGGGAATAGTTTCCCATCTTTCTTCAACTCACACACGTTGGTTCTTCCATTGTGCGTGACATGCTTGCACTCCGGCTTAGCAGCACAGATTTCAGCACATTGGACTGCATCAGTGCCAGGTACAGACTCAAAAGGCAAACCCCTGACGCCCTCAGCGCAATGTAGCTCATACTTTTTGTTGCCTCTATAGATTAAGGGTCAGCTTGCGACCAACGGCTATGGGATTGCAGTGGACTACTTGCCTGATAATCGTCTCACTCTTATCCTCAGGACATTTGAAGATGGTTTGAGCATTGGCGAAGACAATCGACCTAGATAATGCCAGAGGAAGAAGAAGGACTTGAACGGTCTTCATGCTGTTGCTGCTTGAAGTCCTATTTTACTTCAATGGTTGTTTGGGTTGGTGGTTATTGTAAAAGAAAAGAGGGAGACAGTTGATTTTAACCTCAAGCCGTATATGGTACCTCTAGCCAACAATACACATTTGTAACCGATAGTCCAAGATTGCAAAGTAAATATATGCGCTTCATGGCTTGGTCAAGGAGCAACAGTCATCCCGCAGCCTGTTCTGTTAATTTCAAGTCTCCAATTGGAATGTATGGTCCAGTTCAGCCAGCCACAACTCGCTTGCTATCAGACATAACACAACCTATCAGATAAGAGTATCAGCCTTCCAGAGATGTAAGTCTTCAAGTCACCTTTTGTTTCGGATGATCTTTACCTTAGATATTTTGCCTTGCACTCACAATTTCAGATCAGTCGTTAGCGCCTAGCGATCTTAGACAATATCAGATCGGCAACGAGTTTTACACGCAGCTAATCCCTTCAAGCGGCACAGCCCTTCATCAAGCCACTCACCCCACTTGACTCCCTACATAAGAAACTAACACCAAAGCTTCATCGCAGGTCTTATGTTGACTTGAGTATTACCTCAATACCACTCAATACCCGAAGATAAGTAGCAGTACATCGATAACTTGGTATACTGTTTGGCCCCGCAGCCTTCATTGCAACGAATCCTTGTGCTTCTCCGACGGATGGAGAGCCATATATCGTTAGTGTCTGATAATAAGCCCTCCCTATTCGTCTAGTGGTTCCAATTGAGAAAGTGTCTTGACGCCGCAGATCTATTGCCTTGACAAAAGTTCCTTTCTCAACTATGAAGGCTTATGCAAGATTACATCCTAGAAGCTTACCAATCGCTCACCGCATAAGCCAGATAGATCTGAGATATTAGATCTTGGCATTGAGACAGCACGATGCTAACCTAGCACAACCTGCTGAATGTACGCAAACAGAAATGCAAAGGTGCAAGGGTTAGCCACGAGAGGAATGACACGGCGATTGACTGGACATGCCGCGAAGCAAATGCCGAATGATCACGGTATCAGTGATCTTGACATGAGCAAGGCACATGCCGCATGCCACATAAATTTGTTGTTGCCAAGCACTCCCCGCGCGGAGTATTCTTAAACCCCCCATAGCTGTCGATTTCCAAGTCCTTGACTCTCACTTCCACCATCATCAGTTTTATCCCTATCAACATCTCTTCTTCTTCACCACCACATAGCCAAACACCATCAATGAAGATCTCAACTCTTACGGTCAGTGCTGTGGCCGTGTTGGCGGGCCAAGCATCTGGGTTCTTCTTCTTCCCAATTCGAATTCCTCTTTACAGACCAATGCCCATCGTTTGGAACACAGGTGGTGGAGGTGGTGGTGGTGCCTCATGTCCTCCACCTGTCTGCCCTCCACCTACATGTCCCGCACCAGAGTGCCCCAGGAACCCTGACTGCGAGCAGAGAGCTCAGGATATTTACCAATGCGAGAGTGGCGGCATGACTGCAGTTTTCAACAAGGATGGGTCCTTGAATAGTTGCCTTTAGGCGGTAGATGTACGTTTTGAATAACGGCGAATAATGAGTTTATTGATGTTAACATCCACGATTACAGGGAAGTGGCACTTCAACTCTGCACAAAGAATCCAATGGAATCTCGAAAGAAATTCTGCGGCATACCATGTTCCTTTTGGATTGTTAGAGGTTCAAGGCAGCTCTATACCATGTTCATTGCTTAAGGATAAGCTGAACTAATGTCAGCCATTTGATATATCTCATAGAATAGTGAGATGTTTCGAAAATAACAATTCAACACATTTCTTGACTACTTTATCTATATTCTATATAACCCCTCGCTAGCAATAAACTAAGTTACCTTATATACCTCCATTAAGATCTGTTTCTGTCTATCTGATTTCGCTTTATGGGTCTCTATAGCACTAGTCTGCTGACTGTAATATCGCTTCAATAGGCCAAAAACATCTAGATCGAGAGGTTTAGTAATATATAATAAGTGCGAGGATAGCTAACTAAGCCCTACCTTGTTCTTATATGCCTTCTTCGTGGAATCTGCTGCGATATGAGTCTTATGCTGATTAAGGGCTAAGATCCTCCATACAGCATTATCTGACGGCTTAGTTACTGGTAGAAATACATCATAGAACCAGCTGAGCAGTATTTCTATATTAGAACAGCCAGTATCGCTGCAATTATGTACTTCGACTCCTCTATAAATTCCGTTTCTATTTGAGTTTTCCTATATTATCATCGCTGATCATCACTACTATAGCACGGCATATTTTCTGTTGAGGCTCTCCAAGTTTCCCAGTTCCATGATATTTCATCATCATTTTCTAGCGCATAATTGGGGAGGCTCAGACGTAAGCGCTGACCTCAGAACCAATCACAGACCTAGTGTGAAGTCATCCTGGGCAGTTAGTTTGGGTCCGGATGCCATTGGAGGCCTTGCTAACCGAGGATCCAGAGCCCAGTCACGCTACAACTGATGTTCCGAGCCGATCCCTCCCGAAAACAAGCAGCCGCAGTCATGGATGATGCTCCTTTGTTCTCATGCAAATCAAGACCCAAGAATGGCACCAAGTCCGACCGTTTCAAGCCCGACCATTTCTTTGGCTTCTCTTCCCTCAAAGTCAACTGTGGTCTTTCAATACTCTTCTTTCTTCTCTCGAAATAATGGATACCCGCTCCCCACCCTATCGGAAGTGCTAGCAATAAGTGCGGTCTAAAACTCCTCCGAAGATTATAAGAAAGCTAACCCCCCACCTGTATTTTTCGAGTCTCTAGGCCTTACGGTAAAGTTTAGCCGGGACAGAACTATTAGTATCTCTGAAGGTTAATGCCTCTAGGCTCTTAGGCGACTGCTTCCAGAAGTCCCGGTTCCGGAAATATACGGCTGGTCCACTGAGGATAGCTATATGCTTCTTTTTATGGAGATAGTGAAAGGCGTCACCGTTAAGAAACGTTAGCTATTGATAACTAAGGATAAGAAGATAAGTTTCTGGGGCACACTGAAATCTATAGTCTTAAATCTATAGACACTGTCTTAAGACCCTAATAATCGGTTTCTTAGTAAGTAATATGGCAATATACGTGGTATATTGAACTTAGACTAATAATTATAAGGCCGAATTAATTATAGCCCTTATTATAATATCTCTATTACTAATTCTAATAGGGCTCCAGCTGGTCCTTTTACCTCTATTAAGGGTTTCTATAACTGGCTTTTAATAACAATTAGACAAGGCATTAAAGAATATTAGCCGGGAATAAAACTAGAAGAGATCCCCGATCCCTATTGTGAAATACTTCCAGATAACGCCTAAGTTGTCTTTACCTATGCCGATCTCTATCCTAGTAATATTATAGTTAGCCCAGACTCTCTGTCTATAATTGTGGCACTTATTGACTGGGAACAGTCTGAATGGTATCCTAACTATTAGGAGTTCTGTAAGGCCGAATATACAGCCGAAATTAATTCAGAATGGCATAGATATATGCTGAGATTCTTAGAAGAACCTAAAGCGCTAGATGGATTTATTGAGTATACTAGAGCATTAGGTTATTAAGCTTCATTCTGCCTTACTGCCTTTAGAACTCACAGTTAGCAGAACAAACAGCGCCGTTTATTGTGACATTATAATAATCGATTTCTGGATCAAGAGTTGACATCTACTTAACGAGAAGCTGTTAAGGCCAAAATTATGCTAGAAGTTATATGTTTCTCCATTGACATCTTTAACGTGAACCGGTTGTTGCTGCTTACAGCTGGCACCCTGAGAATGTAGTCCGCTCGACTAGCTCGTCTGGATCTTAGGTACTGTTAAACCAGAGCTATTATGTACACACGGGAAGTGGTACATAATTACATAAGGCGTTTTAA
>JAALXI010000339.1:0-81648 GCA_012977755.1 Fusarium nurragi | reverse complement strand
CCCCCCCCTCCCGCTCTGCTGAGCTTGCCACCTCTGGCACCAAGCTCCCCATCCACGCGAGCAAGAATATCAGCACCAAGACCGTCGAGGAGATGCTCGGTCAGTGGGATGACTTCAAGTTTGCCCCTATCCGCGAGAGCCAGGTCTCCCGCGCCATGACCCGCCGCTACTTCCAGGATCTTGACACCTACGCCGAGTCCGACATTGTCATCATCGGCGCCGGCTCCTGCGGCCTGAGCGCTGCCTACATCCTCGGCAAGAAGCGTCCCGACCTCAAGATCGCCATCATCGAGGCATCTGTGTCTCCCGGTGGAGGTGCTTGGCTCGGCGGCCAGCTCTTCTCTGCCATGATCATGCGCAAGCCTGCCGATGCTTTCCTCCGCGAGGTCGGTGTTCCCTATGAGGACGAGGGCAACTACGTCGTTGTCAAGCACGCTGCTCTTTTCACCTCGACCATCATGTCCAAGGTGCTGCAGATGCCCAACATCAAGCTCTTCAACGCCACTTGTGTCGAGGACCTCATCACCCGCCCTTCAGAGGAGGGGGTCCGCATCGCTGGTGTTGTCACCAACTGGACTCTTGTTTCCATGCACCACGACGACCAGTCCTGCATGGACCCCAACACCATCAACGCCCCCTTGATCATCTCCACCACTGGCCACGATGGTCCCATGGGAGCCTTCTGCGTTAAGCGTCTTGTCAGCATGCAGCGCATTGAGAAGCTCGGCGGTATGCGTGGTCTTGACATGAACCTTGCCGAGGACGCCATTGTCAAGGGCACTCGTGAGATCGTGCCTGGTCTGATCGTTGGTGGGATGGAACTCTCTGAAGTTGACGGTGCCAACCGCATGGGTATGCCCTCCTATTATTCGTATATTATATATCTCGTCTAACGCACAGCAGGTCCTACCTTTGGCGCGATGGCCCTCAGTGGGCTCAAGGCTGCCGAAGAAGCTCTCAAGATCTTTGACACCCGCAAGAAGCAGAACGATCTGTAAGCGTGAATGATTCAAGAAGGATAGTCACGGACTACGGAACATATGTATTCAGGATTCAGGGTCTCGTCTCTCATTCGGGGCATTGAATCTTGTCACTCGTTTTGATCGGTCATGGTATTTATATGCAAATTGAATAACTGAATTATTGCTTGCTCTGTTGCACGAATCTTACTATCTCATGACCGTAAACACGATTCTCCAGGTCGCACTCAATTCTGCACATATCTCGAATAAATCATCATCACTTCTTCTCTTCCGGCACCTCCTTTGGTTCACTCTCTTTAGTCGGAGGGAACTTCATTCCTCTGTTGGCATCATTTGGCTCCGCACTCCAACCCCAACCTCCAAGCCCTTCGCCTATAGCCGCCCCCGAGAGCCCAGCAGCAGGACCAATTGTTGCACGACCCGCAAGCTGATTTCTTCCAACGCCGGGCTGTGTGTCAGCCCACGCGTTGAGCTCCTCGCGAGTTTTCCCCGTGTACTTTTGAATGTCTTCGTCGCTGAGCGGAACGTTCTTCTTGCTGTCTTTGAAGCGCTGGTATAAGGACTTTTTCTGGTCTTGGTCTTGGTTCGATGACGATGAGTTGCCCATGCTGTTTGACAACCTGGTAAAAGAAGCAGAAGTAGTTTACTTGGGTGTTTGGTGTAAGATAGAAATCGACTCTGAGGTTGGTGGTAGGCATATTTATCTTGGGTCTGAGCTGTTGGAAGCTGAAAGCCTAGCGTCACAAGGCACACCAATCCGTACAAACAGGGCGAGAGACAGCCATTCCGATCCTTGTTTTACTATGCCGAACATCCGTATACCTAAGGCATGCATTAGATGTTTTAACTCTACAGTCCAGGTGACAGGCTTCACTGAACAGCAGCTAATCTCAAGCTCAGTATTTGAGCAAGGCTGATCTGAACTGAACCATGGACGCTCAACTTACACTGTTGTAAGATTACCGGATACAATACAATCTCGTCAAGTTCTCTCTGCTCTCTAGTTCGGAATCCACATCCTCCCTCTACTTCAGATACTCCTTCGCCTTAACCCTCTCACAAATCTCCTTGAGAATATCACCCGCCCACTCGTAATCCTCAATGTCCAGATACACCTGCGCACTGATCCTGATCCAGAACCGCCCACCGTGCAAGAACAGCGCCATAAACGTCTTGTAGTCCCCGATCAGCGTATTCAGAATCCACTGGAACGCCGTCTGCGTCTCCTCCTCCGAGACCACAACCTCGCCCTCTGAGCCCTCGACGCTCCAGACGGGCAGCGCAATGTTGGCCATGCCGCAGTTGCGCATCGTGCCTGCGCTGTTCTCCATGTACGTCGTGCCGAGCTTCTTTGCCACGAGCGCGCTGCCTTTCTTGTTCAGATCCCAGATGTACGACAGGATTGCTTCTTCGCCGCCGAGGACCTCCTCTCGCCATTTGATAGCGTCCTTGACGCATAGATAGGGCGAGTTATCAAGCGTGCCGACGAACTCGAAGCTGGTGACAAAGGCAGACTTGGAGTTTGGAGGCAGCGGCGTGCTGCGCTTCACCAGCTTGGGCTGGTAACCGTGGCTGGTTGCCAGTGTCGTAGGGAGGAGTTGCTGGTTGCGCTGGGGCACATAGAAGACGGCGCAACCGCGCGGGACGTGAAGCCATTTGTGGCAGTTTGACACGAAAAAGTCTGGATCCGCGGCAGTGAGATCCAGCTTCACCATCCCGACGCCCTGGGCACCATCGACCATGCTTAACACATTAAGGCGACGGCAGGTCTTGATCATCTCTTCCCAAGGGAAGACGACACCTGGACGAGAAGAGACAACGTCAAACGTGCAGATACGAGCTCGTTTGCCCTCAGCCTCGATCTTCTTGACAGTCTCTTCAAACCTGCTAATGATCTCGTCGTCGTCGAGAGGATACGTGATCTCAACCTCACGATGAGTCACATTGCCATCAAAGTAATCAACAAGGTAGTCTGCGACCTTGCCGCAAGCTTCGTAGATAGTCGAGAAACTGACAATGACGTCCTTGCCGTCTTCGTTCCATTTCAGGTTTCGAAAGACCGTGTTCACTCCAACAGTAGCGTTAGACACGAAAACGACACCGTCAACTGGGGCATTGAGAAGCTTGGCGACAGCAGCGCGACTCTCATCGATCAGCTTGGGGTATTCGTAGCGAATAAACGGATCAGGACGAGCCTCACTAGACACGGTCAGACAAGAAAGATCTTGGCATGGAACTGGTGCTATCGACTCACCTTGCATCCTGATATTGGCGGAATTTTGTTTGGATAACTTTGGGATACGTGCCAAAAGAGCCTGTGTTCCATGTCAGCTCGAGTTCTCCGCCCAATCAGACCATCATATACCGTGGTTAAGATTCCTCCATTCCGGGTCGAACATAAACTCCTTCTTCATGGAGCTCCCAAAGACTGAGGTATTAGTCTTGCCCCGCACAGGAAGCTCTTGGGAATCGCCTTGGCCAACAGAACCCATGATGATGATGGTATGCGTTTTATATGGTGATCAACAAATGATTGATATCCATGTACTTTTATACTCCCATCTGAAGTGTTCCTCAACCATTTATTATATAGATTGCTTGTCTCGCCTTGGGTGAGTCAAACGATGCTCTAGTTCGAGCTTGATACCCCACATCTTCAACGTCAACGACGCCCTTATGATACATCAATCCATTAGACTCTTGTCCAAACCGAGGCTGATAGCCGGGGGTACCCGCAAAATGCCGTGGGGAGGCTTTTCCTGGCTGGTACAAGAGTCACCGACACTAACAAGGTCTATCAATTGGGATATTTCGAGCTGAGGGAGGGGCTTCATCATGAAAGAGTCACCTTGACACGCCCCGATCGCGGAGATTGGCTAGGCAGTTTGTAAGTCTGAAAAAGAGATGCAACTTTCATTTAATCCATGCAGTAGAACAGTAATTGGTCCTTGTACCCATACCCCAAACGCCCTATCATGAATGCACCCAGAGATCTAAGCCCTGGAGTTTCCGCATGTCTGCGGTCGTTGGTATATAAACCTTCAAATTGATTCGTCGTTCGTCATAATCAAGGGAACCCAATCTATGTACCCAAAGGCTAGCTTTGGCTAAGAATTGATTCCTCCGGCCCTAAACTTATTTACTTGTCAACCTTGCCGATGACCGTGTTTGCACTCCTCTATGCGGAGGTATGGTGTACTCCTTAACAGCCAGCTCGCGTGGGGGGCCCTGACTCATCATGGACAATGTCAATGCCACTTCCGCTTCTCTTTGAGAGGGATTGCGCTTAACAACATAGTTGACAGGTCCCTTCGAAGTATGCCATAAGTCGTTCGACTTCTCCGGCGGGAACCTAGCCGTGGGAGTTGTAGCAAGATCTATAGGATATGCAGTAGTTGCTCGGCTACGCGTATTATGCGAAATCGGTCTTAATGGATCTATGTGATGCATGACAGGCGAGATAGATTGTAGTCGTCCACCCTTCGAGTATGGTTTTGGGGTATCAGGAGGTGGAGGTGGAGGTTCCATTGTCGCTAGTCGCTCAAACTGCGAAACATCGTTGGGACTCGGTGGTTGCGGCTTGAGAGGAGGTAGCTGGAGTGAGCCTTCTGTATATGTGCTTCTCTGAGCCGATTGGCGTCTACCAACTGAGGGCAGTACCACCTCCTCGCCATCAATTCTCTTGCGTTTACGCTGTCGTGCTCCTGATTTCACAGATTCAAGAATCGAGCTTTCCATGGGAACGGACCTTTCGGGCGTAGTCATATAATCGAGGGGCATCGGAGGGTTCTCGGTTCTGATAGTTTGAGTTGCTTCGGCACTGCGTAGCGTTCGCCCGTGATTCGGATTTAGCGTCGAGGGAGGTTTCTTGGACTGTTCCAAAGCACCAGGCGCAGACTTGCGAGACCGTCTAGCCCTAGTTCTGGTTCCATCAGGCTTGCGTAGGGGGATTTCCGAGGGCATATCCATAGACGGGATTATCTCTGTTGATGCGGCAACGATGGCCGGCGACGCCAATGCTGTTGTTTCAAGCGGGTCAAACCCAGTTATCCTGTGTAGGTCCTTCAATATTTTGGGAACCCAGTAGGCCGCTGCAGCTTTGGTATCACGAAGAGCAACCGGGTACGCTGCCACTTGACGCTTTGCTTCCGGGTTTGTGACCTCTTCAGCAAGACCACTCGACTCCCGCTTCTTCTTAAGTTTGGGAGGTTCAGGTGTCTGCCACAACTTGGGTATCTTTTCCTGCAGATCAGACACCCAAGCGTCACAATCCCACTCAACCCAATAGTCGATAATGTCACCCCATGAGCTCTCAGGAGGTTTGGTGTAGTTGACAAAGACAACTTTGCCACCTTTCGCATGCACCGCCTTTGCAAACTCTCTAACCATGACTTTCAAGCCATGAACCCGTAAGCTGGTGCCGAGAATGAGAAGGAGATCTGGGCATAGAGCCAAATCATGCGTAACAATCGGGCTAATCAAGTGTGCATTTGGATGTTCTTCCCCATAAAGTACGATATCCGGCCTCAACTTGCCGACACCCAAAGCTCGTTTCCCTCTCTCTTCTCGAGCAACTGTGGCGCCTACGCAGTGAGGGCATTCAGGCTGTTGGCCCGACATCGTTTCTAGCTGGCGACCATCATCATCCCACGAGCACAAACGACCACAGAGAAAACACCGAAGCAGCTCCAATGAACCATGAAGAAAGACGCACTCCACACCCGATTTTGGAAGTTCACGGCGGAGGTTCCTCACTGTGGTTTGGGGATCGCCTATTGCGCATAAATTGGATTCGGCTTGAGACAAAATAACTGTTGTCTCCGCTCTCGAAAGGCTAGATTGAGATTGCTGGCTAGCTTCGTTGTCCGATGATTGTTGCGATTTATCTGACGTGTTCATGTCGGTCATGGCGTTAACTTCGTCAACCATCCTGTTGAGCTGATTTATATTGGCAGTTGACTTTCGTGAAAAGCGGCCACGGCTACCGGGTCCATCGTTCAGACATGTCGATAATCCAACCTTTTCCTCAATCTGATCAATATTCTGCGTATAGCAGCGCACAAGCTTGCCACGGTCTCTCAGATGGCTGATAAATCGATGTGAGCTTGTGGGCTCCACGTTTCTGACCTTTTGGCGTAGAGTG
This sequence comes from Fusarium nurragi, assembly GCA_012977755.1. Classification (NCBI taxonomy): domain Eukaryota; kingdom Fungi; phylum Ascomycota; class Sordariomycetes; order Hypocreales; family Nectriaceae; genus Fusarium; species Fusarium nurragi. The sequence goes on along the minus strand of JAALXI010000339.1, from coordinate 75,522 downwards.
GTTGCAAACGTGTAGAACACAGATGTCCTAAGAGGGTCGGACCATATTGACGCGTCAAACATGTCCTTTCCTTTCATGTTGGGCAGCGTATTCCTGCCGTTACCAAAGCTCGTTTGCGACAAGCTGATTGGGTTTGAAGGCGGGGTATCATCGACTTCGGATGGTGACGTGCTGCTATGAAAGCTAGGGACATCCTCCGACGACGTATTGGAGGAGAATGGCTCGAATAGAACAGGTGGTGGCGATGATAGGGGTGATGAGCTTGGTGGAATGGTAGAATTGTTCAAGTGGCTGCGTTGCGTCCTTCTTCGAAAGACAGAGGGTGGTGAGATATTCGAATCCTCAGGCGGAGGCGATGATAGAGGAGATGTGGGAGGTTGCGCCACGGTTATGGTTGAACGTGTAGTCCTAGCATTGATCAATGGTATCTCATCCGGGGCGTCTTGCTTCTCCTCGTCCTCCGGGTCGCCTTCAACCTGGATCGTGTCTGCGATTTCCTCGTGCTCCGGCTCCGGGTGTTCCAGCTGAACTTCTATTTCGTCCCTCGTTTCGCCGAAATCTTCTTCGAATTTTTGAGAAGCGTCACATGATAATCTTCTCCTCTTAGTTGCCCGGAAAGTGTCCAACTCGGTAGATTTGTCGTCACTCGAACCTTCAGGCAGGCGCGCCTGCTGTGTTGCCGCGTCGAATTGGGCATGGATTAACGAGTATAGACCGTTTTCAGAACGGAAGTCCTGGACCAATTAGTTACCATGCCGACAATTATGCCTACCAGAATCACTCCGAAATGCAGTGGTAAGCGCTGGAGTGATTGTTTAGAGCTTACAGGAATGCCCGAATTTGTGCTGATTCCGGCACCGGTCACGACGATGACCTTGCGTGCTTTGAGTAGCCCATTGGCAATTTCCTTCAGGTCATCCTGGGATTCGGGAGAAACGTGTGTGGTCGGCATGGTTGGCGAGCGTAAGGAGGAAAGAAAGTCGGCCGCGTCGCGGTATATGGCGGCGGGTCTAAGCCGCGGTCGCGTGAGGCCGACGACAATATTCGCGAGTTTATAATACTGATGGTCGAGTATAGGTTGTCGTCATTGTTGTACGGGTAATTTTGTTCGAGAAGCGTAAATCTGCGAGGTCGTTTATGGTGTGAGGTTCAAGTTCATGTAGGAAGGTCGTGGCGGGCGAGTGACTTGGAGTAAGAGTTAGAGGTCCGGAGCTGGGGTCGCGAAGCGGGAGGGGGCCGCGCCGAGTGATATTCAACGGCCGGCCGAAATAAGCAATGGAGCAGAATGATAGCAGTTTAAGCTGGTAAAAACTTGGAAATAAATTTTCATGTCGCTGTCTTCGAAAGGTGAATATTTGGAGCAAAAGACAAAAGTAACCAAGAATAGACACAAGAACGCGAGTCTCGACCCTCGAGTCCAAGTGCCTGCTCCTAGTTATTATGAGACGCGCTTGCCAGAGGCTGGAGGAAGGAACAGGGGATTTAATGGAAAGACCAGCCGAACGGAGGCGTGGGAGGAGACACCGGAGCGTTAACTGCCCGCTGAGACTGCTGGAACCCCACTGATTTTAATGGATGCTTGCAGCATTAAATTGTCGTAAACCTTCAAAACACGCAATAAGATCAACTGCGACACGCGATTAAACTTCTCATTTTATGATATCAACAGTCTATTAAAATATGTTTCTTAGAACGGGAGGACGAACAACTAATATCTAGGTACTCAAATGGCCACCAAAACGTCAAACAGTTTCTGGAAATCAGATGGAATTCCAAGGCCTGTGATGGCATCCCAGCCTTTGGATGCCGGCCAGCCTCCAGGGCTGCCACCCTTTCTGAAATCGCACGATCGACTCTCTCCCTCTGCGGCGTCCTGAAGCACAGCTTGCACCTCTTCCGAGTAGAGAGCCTCGTTGATCCAACCTAGCACATCCTTGCCTTTGCGCACGCGTGCATCGTTGATAAGCGCGATCATGGCCGCAACCACAGGCGTGCTAGCGCTGGTGCCTCGAAGTCCTAATGACTGTCCTTTTATACGGGTGATGAAGTTGGTAGCCACAACAGACATGTCGGGCACTCCCCTGTTGCTGGCGTTGTAGTAACCCTGGAGATGACCGTCGAGAGTCTTCACATAGCTCTTGATAGAGGCATCCTGCCACTTCTCGCGGGGGAAGTACTGGGAGAAACCACCTCCACTGAACTCCGCGCCTTCAGGTGGATCTGTCGCAGCTGTTACGCCGCCGATGCTTGTGACCCATGGACAAGTTGCGGGAAAGACAGCCATGGTGACATCTTTGTTGCTGCCATCGACGGTGTGGCAGGTTGAATTGCTTGATCCCTTAGCACCTCCGTCGCCCGAAGCCGCCAGGATGGTTGTGCCACGAGCTGTCAAGAGCCCGAATAGAGAGCAGACACGCTCAGCGTACTTGCGGGGGACCGAAACCTCATTGTCGCCGTAAGAAACGGAGAGCACATGAGGAACCTCATCATCGGAGAGATCAAGAAGGTAGTCGAGGAACTCGAGGTAAGGCTCGTTGTCATTGTACTCCTCGGGCAGTTCTTCACCATCGTCGTCCAGCGTAGGGCCACGGCCGTCAGCAAGGTAATAAGTGATGTTGGTGGGATAGCCAAGTGCCATGGCATACTGGACATCAAGAGCCGCCTCATTCCCGGAATCGAAGAGCATTTGTGAGTTTTCGGCCCCATTAATCAACTGGACCGAGAAGTTATAACGGGCTTCGTAGAGCGGCTTTGCATAAATCCTGAGGAAATCGTTGCTGTCCTCGTAATTGGCGTTTTCTCCCAAGAAACCAGCAATACCAAGGCGAATAGAGGAGCTGCCATTGTAGGCAGGATAGCTGATATTGTACAGATCATGGAGGCAATCGGGCGTGACGCCCTTGCTGCAAGCAACATCGCGCTTCTCCTGATGAGTGTCTTCGAGCTGACTTGGTGTGAAGTTTGGTTCAAGGGTGGTGAGTTCCTTCGTGGGTCGCATGAAGTTGGCAATGGGGTGGATGAAGCTGATGGCATCGGCGACAGATTCGGGCACCGAGTACTGTCTTGTTCGAAGAACAGGCTTTTGGTCCTCAAACTGATAAAAGTCAATTTCAGTATCGAGCAGATCCTGGGCTGCTTTGACAGTGGTTTTGACATGGATCCAGTCCTTGTCCGGCGTCGCCTTTGCCGCTACGCCTTTGCTCTTAAGCCATGCCAGTACCTGGTCAACATCTTGTTGATCTGGATCTCGGAGGGCGAGGGCTTCTTTCTGGCTAAGGTGACGCTGGATGTACTTCCCAGATGTGGCATCGCGCCTGCGTAGTCCCGTCTTGAGGTTCTCGATATCGGGTTGTCGCAGAGCAATAGATAGTCGTAGCGCATGGCTGGATTCGGCTGTCTTGTCGATCTTTTCCCATCCGCTTGGAAGGACGGGAGTGTCTTCGAGCTTGATGGATCGGGCAGTACCGAGGCCGGCCAGGGCCAAGGTTGTGAGGAGTATCGCGGATATCATGGCTCCAGCTATACACAGACCAGTGTGTAGATCGATTTGAACAGGCACATGATGTTTGAGACCCAGGGACAATGTTTATATTTATGCTACTGGAGAGTCCGCTGCCCAAGGGGGATCGCCTTAACCCATGCCGTCATATCAACGGGGTTAATAACTAAACATGGCTGATGTGAAACTTCATCTCGCGCATTAAAGCGGGTTTGAAAGGAGGCTTTTTCTCGTGTTGATGCGTTGCACATCGCAATCTGGAGCACAGAACACCGAACACAGCATCTGAGTCACGGGATTGGGCGTTGGAAATGTGGAAATGTTGTTAACCGAGCGCCGAGCAAAAGAAACTTTATCAATGAGTCGCGTACTCCAAAGACTGTTTATCCAGTCATTTCACTTCGAACGAAGTGCTCATGGTTCAAGGAAAATGATGGTATTAAATGAATGGATCTCAGAGATGGACGAAAGTCAATGCCAATAAGGCTAACGGCATTCAGGCTTAGCTCTATTTTCCGGGAAGCCGGCACGTGACTAGACGCCTGATCTTGGCTTTTGCTGTTCCTGCTTGAGGACACCCTCATGGGTATGGGATGAAGAGGTATCTTTTGCTCTACGTTATTATATTAGCCATCAGGTGATCCATAAAATACTACCGGTAGTCTCAACTCTGTTAACTCGTACAATACTTGTACTTGATAAAGTAAAGTTTACCAAGGTTTGTTTAATAGTCTATAGAAATACCAGCCTGTCTTATGGCGGAAGAACTCAGTACTCTTGTTGTACCCCTAGCCCTAGACCCTTAGAGTCGAGGGAGCCAGGGAGCTAAGATGACCGATGAACTCCCCGCAGCACAACACCACCTCAAACCCTGTTAGCCTGTCTCTTATGATGCTATTAACGCAGAGACCAAAGTGGGCTGAGGAGGTACATTGCATGTCAAGATGCCGCGGAAGAAACTCCTTGTGCTCGAGTCCGGGCTTAACAGTCTCGCAAACTCCGAGCCTTGAATCTCCCTCTGAATCGACCAGTGACACGCAGGGACTGCCGCACTTGGAAGGGCCGGCTCAGTTACCCCGAAAGCCTTGACAGGGCGAGGCGATTCTTCTCTTCAGGCCAAGACTCAGGACGTACGATAGACTCCGCTCTCTTCGCCCCCCTCGTCCACCGCTAGGTTCGGAAGGACGGGCTCAGGAAGCTGTGATTTGTCCTCTTGCAAGACAACGGTTGCAATTCGTTCTTCGAAAGCACCATAGACCCGTTTGTGCGCAGTTAAATCCACCAACCAATCTCCACCGTGTTGCAGGATTCTTTGCACTCTCGCGCTCCACAGCCGATGGTCCGAAGGATATGACGACGACCCGAAGACACTAAAGATTCCTGTCCAGTCGTGTTTCACTGTATTGGTCAATAAGTCTCTTCATCCTGGTACCAGGGGGGGGCCCTTGTGGCTCGTCGTGGGGTTCACAATTGGTCAAAGAAACTGCATACCGCAACTCGAAGTGCATTATGCCTGGCATTTTTGTTCGATCTCGCATGCGGCGTGAGTTGGACCAAACACCGCCAACAGCCTCAAGCCAATCAATTCCGTGTCTCGAGGGACTTGAGTCGGCCTATATCTGTGATGTGGATGTAATACCTCCGCTGGTGACCCAGAGAAAGCGTGGGTGCAGGGTCAGCGGGGTTTTGCCTGGGTAACTCGTCTCGAGAATATTGTATGCTTTAAAACTTGGACCCATTCTCATATTCCCGGCGCAGCTTTTCTTGTTTTCTTTCTCTCTTTCTCCCAACTAGTAGTTCCTCTCTCTGCCTGTTCCTACTGTAGACTCCTAGTTGCCTCTTCAGGACTCACTTGCGGGTTACCCATCTTTCATCATGACCGGCTCTGAACACCTCAATGTCTTCAAGGGCCCTGACTCGGTTCGCAACTATTTCGATCCTGAGCAATCGCCACCTTTGCCTCTTGTCGAAATCCCTGACAGCCTCAACCCCTACCGCCAAGATGGCGTCCGCATCTATGCCAAGATGATGACTATGCATCCTGCCACCAACGTCAAAGTCATGCCGGGTTAGTCTTCCAGCCAAGGGCCATCTCTGAACAACAAGCTGATTCTCAAACCCTGCAGCCATGAACTTGCTAGAAAAGAGTGTGCAGCCTGGCAAGACAAAGACTATCGTCGAGAGCAGCTCAGGCTCTACTGTCATCTCCATGGCCATGGTTGCCCGTGCGTTTCACGGCATCGACGATGTCCACGCCTATCTCAGCAACAAAACAAGTGAGACAAAGTTGCGTATGATGCAGTTCTTTGGTCTCAACGTGTAAGCAATGCAGCAGTCCCAGTCCCATGCGAGTTGTCTACTAACGGCTGAGAAGCACTCTGTTTGGTGGGCCCGCTCAGCCTACACCTGTTGACGAGCGAGGTGGCATCAGATCCGCAGCTCGCAAGGACGCAGAGTCTGAGTCTGTGTGCAGTCCCAACCAATACATCAACGACGATGTAAGTTTCTCATTGTGCCTTTTTGTGTCGTCATATGCTAACAGACCGGCAGAACTGGAAGGCTCATGTACGATGGACTGGCCCTCAAATTCATCGTCAGCTCCCAGAGATTAATGTGATCGCCGCATCTATGGGAACTGCTGGTACAATGACAGGCCTAGGCACCTACTTCAAGCAGGCTAAGCCTTCTGTGTACAGAATTGCGTATGTTAAACCCCTATTTGCTGTCATGAGCAGATGCTGATAGTTACAGTGTATGCACCAATGCTGGAGAGCGTGTGCCTGGCCCCCGTGAGTACTCGTTGATGGAAGAGGTTAAGTTCGAATACCTGGCTTCTCACGATGCACTCGAGGAAGTTGGCGCACCGGACTCGTACTCCCTTTCGCTGGACCTCACCCGCCAGGGCATTGTCTGTGGTCCTTCATCAGGCTTCACCCTGAAGGGGTTGTTCCAGCGCATCGAGAAGTGCAAGCAGGATGGCACACTGTCAAATCTTGCTGGACCTGATGGCGAGATCCACTGCGTTTTCATGTGCTGCGATCTTCCTTTCCAATACTTGAACGAGTACTTCCAGAACCTTGGTCCTGAGAAGTTCAGCGCTCTTCGCAATGAGGTATGCCAGATTGCAAAGAAAAGCCGAAGATGACGAAAACTAACAAGATCCAGCGTTTGAGAAATGTCGATCTCTACCGTTATGACGATGCCTGGGAGCTCAACTCTCTATCCGCCTTATCAAGCTACTATACCATCCACCCCCTGGGTACTCACGACACCGTTCTGTCACTCGCGGACCAGATCGACAAGGCCCTTACCCCTTCGGCCAACACTCAGATCCTGGACTTCCGCTGCTCATCCGACTTTGATGCTTTCCACCTCCCCAACTCAGTCAACATGCCCCTCGAGGCGCTGCGAGACGGTCCCTCCAGTGGCAGCCCGTTCGCCAACCCTGCCGATGAATGCACCATGTTGGAACAGCTCTGGCTTGAGCTGGAGAGCCTCTTCAATGTCAAGGATAAGAATGGAAACCGAAATGCCAGCGCCGAGGCACTTATGTCTATCCTCCGAGGAAAGAGGGTACTGACCCTGTGCTACGACGGCGAGAGCTCCCGAGTCGCCAACAGCGTCCTGCGTGCGAAGGGCGTTGAGGCGGAGAGTGTTCGCGGTGGTTACGGCGCTCTTGCCAAGCTACAGATGCCATGCAATGACACCTGCGCAGTTGTTTCTGTCCCTGTCTCTGTTGAGGTTTAACCGAAGGGGAGAGAGTATCTCTACATTGGCTGCAGTAAAACTGTATCCTTATCTTTCATTCACATTTGAGGTGCTATATCCGGCCGGAAGTGCAGTGGGCATCTGGGCCAGTCGATGTCATCAGACGTCGGATTGAGACACATTCGGAGTTTTTTTATTACTTTCACATTTTCCTTATATTTACGACTTATGACCGAAACATTGGAAAAAGCGTAGTTACTGGGCAAAGTGAGCTTCAACGCTTCCCAGTTACGCAATGGGGGGATGTGTCAAAGCCGGAAGTGCAGTGGGTTTCTGGGTTTTGGGACAACGCTTTCAACACGAAAATTAGATACAAAATACACGAGTTTCTAAATCGGGAGTCTGTCAATATCCCCTTGGTGTTGTGAAGTCACCGGGCAAATGGTGCTGTTGAGGCGCATGCTAGAGACCAACTTCAATACCAATCATACAGGGCTTGTTGGCTGGCTTTCCTACATATCCTGTCGGGTCTACAGTAGCTGGTAAGCATCATTGATCCCCCGAGACCAATTCTGGAAAGCCTTTAGATTAGTTCTAGAACAAAAGCAGCGGATCTACGGTGGTCTCCGATGTCCGTGGAAGACAGGCTTGGGATGTTTGATGCATTCCTTAGGTCGCTGAAACAGTATATTTAAGCTTCAACGCACATGGACCTAGGCTTCTCGCTAAGCACAAGATGGCAAACTTGGGAATAGCATGTTGGGAGGAATGTAAGAGGAAGTATATGTGAGTGAGAATACCATGTTATACTAACACCCCAAGGTTGCTATCAAGGTGACGAAGAGGCATCAAGCCCACGAACAAACACCTGTCAAATCGGTGTTCCTCCGTGCATATCCTCGGACACGAACCCACAAACGTCAGTCGTGCCCTATCACAGAGCCTCGACTTGGCGACAGCAGCAGATGGAATGCAGAGCGGGTCAACCTGTCTCGCCAGTAGCCTTGAGATCCTGGGCAGCAGATCATATGCCCCCCCGGCGACAGCACGTCTTGTCTCTGACGCCTCTGGATAGAGATCTACTGGTAGGCTTGTAGAGGACTTGAGAAGTAAGGCTCAGGCTTGTGCAAAACGCCTCTTGCAAATGGTGGTGATTATAGGAGGGAGTCTGCAAGGAACGGCTTCCCAATGTCTCGGGACTATGGCTTGGCATTCTAACGACAAAGCCTGACAGGCTGGTCAAGAGAGTACGAACTCCTACGACAAGCCAGGACGACCAAAATCCTTTTCTTCCCTTCTTTTACCCTTCGCCCAAGTCCATCATTTCGCTTTTCTGCTGCACTATCGCCTCCACACCCAAAGCATCCAACAGCCCACTTCCGCATTGGACGAGGAGGCGTTAAGCTTGAAGTTCATAGCGTCGGCTACAGTGCTATTCCTCCATGGATCCCCTATTGCATCTCACCCTTGAGCTGGACTTTTCTGCCTATGGCCTTAGAGTCAGTGCAGAATGGAGAGCTATCGCTAGGAAGCGAGTTCAAGGTTGTCCTTGTATGGAGTTGTGGTTGGGAAATTGAGTTCACTCCGTCATTAAATACCAGTTCATTGGATTGAGGCGTCACACATGTCCCACGAGATCCAGGGACCAACCGGCCAACAATCGACCGGTACAACCAACGCCCTCTACCATTCTTCAGAACACAACCCAGGCATTCATTCCCCTAGACAGGAGGACCCTTCCCATCTCATCCGCAGGCACCAAAACCCAAAATCTACCCTAGAACAAGAGGTGGCGTCGGTCGAAGCCGTATCACATCCTCGCCCACGCAGACTAGCCCCAAAGTTTACATCCTTCCAGACCCAACTATCCAAGTGTGCTTTAGTATGGGGTAATGTGACAAGCCTGCGAGGGTATAAACTGGCGGCCCTGCCCACCCTGTTAAGAAGGAGTAGAGAGAGGCGCGGGTTGATAAGTGTCTCGCTTTGACACACTTCACTCTTGACATTCATTTAATTGTCCTTCTTTCAGTGTTATTATCGACTTAAATGACATTCCTTTTCACTCCCGCTATCGTTGTCGATATGAAGCACCTTCGCACTTATCGGTCCAAGTCTCTTCCGAGCAACCAGTCTCCCAGAAAGTCCTTCTTTTCCATCTTCTCTCGCCGTCCCTCTCTTAGTTCCAGACGACAGTCCAACTCTGTTCGCCTGGACGACAATAGCGACAACGATGACACAGCTCAGGTGATTCCTCAAGAGGTCGAGCCCCCAGTCCCCCCCCCTTTTTCACTTTCTTTCTCACACGTCTCTGTAGATTCAGTCACCAACCACATCTCGCTTCTCCCGTCGAGCCTCTCGCTTCTGGTCCGCCTCGTCGGCGAATCAATTCGAAAATGACTCTGCACCTCAATCCCCAACCTATCCGGTACACGGTGGCGCAGCCTATGTTCCCCGTCACGCTGCGAGCGACTTCTCAAAGACAACCGCCAACCGTCTGACCACGATGGCCGAGGGCGACGAGGCAACGCTCTGCTCATTCAACTGCCGCCCCGACAGGACCACAAGAAGTTACAGCACTGACGACGAGCCCGACGTGGACCACCGCGAGCGAGCTCTCAACGCCTTGACTGCCAGACGCAGCAGCGCTCTTTCAAGTGAAGCGGGCAGCGAGAGCGCCAACGAATACCGACTCTTCTTGGCCAACGCCGTGACTGTCGCAGATGTACGCCGCCGAAGATCAGCTGCTGCTTGGGCCGAGCTCGAACACAGGGCGTCGGTTGCAAGTCAAAGGGCCAACGGCACTGATCCTCTCATCGGTCGATCAGGTCGGCATAGCTCTTATCTGGGAGTGCCTGGTAGTATGCACGAGTCGTCCAGGCCAGTAAGCTCAGTTGCCGCGAGCATCAATGAGTATATCAGGCCAGCGCAGGTTACCAGGGCTTGGTAGCAGATAGTTGATTCCATATCAGAACGACCGAGTGTGGGATGTGATATGATTGGGAGTACCGGATGGGCGTTTGGGCTGGCGTTATATGTAATATCAGAGTGCAAATGGCTCGAAACATATAAGGGTGCGAGCCGGAGCATCTTCAGACCACAGCAAGCGTACTTGCGCAAAAACAGGACCAAAATAAACCACATTCTTTCTGCTGAACTGTTTGTACGCCCCAACCGGTCTCGCTAAGTTGCCAAAACATCTCATGCCTTTTCATGATGCTCCAGTCTCTATGCAACAAGCAATCAGCGAAACAAGCTGATTTGAAGTGCGCAACAAAATGGGAATGTGGTATTGACAAGCCGCCACAGTCCTATATATGTGAAACCAATACCCTCAGACGCCGGTTCCTCAACGCGACTCGTGATATCGCGGGACACATGATTCATCTCGTGTCTCCATGCAAGAGATACTGCCTCTTCAATGCGCTCAAATCAAAACCCCTGTCAGATGCACCGTAGTAAAACAAGTCGGTCCGTAGACCAGCGTAAACCAACGCAATATTCCAATGCACAAGATGGATAATCGTTCTGCGATGAATCGCAAGCTACACTGGTAGAGGCATCGACGACCCATATCAGAAAAATCCACAACTCTTAGCTCAGCAGCCCAGGGTGGTGATAAATCACTGATCCAAGTGAATCATCGAGATGCTTGCGGATAGCTTCTCTGCCTTCTCATCGAGCTTCCAACACGAACCCATATGGTGGATTCTCAATTCAAGTCAAAACAGTGATTGAACTCAACTTATGACCGCATAACTCCTGCAACAGTCCTTCTCGGTGGAAGTAGAATCTCCTCATCATCTGAACTATCAGCCGTCTCTGCACTCGCCTGATCAAGCATCCTTTCGATGTCCTCGTCCCGTAGGGTTTTTCTTGTCTTGCCATTCCCTACCCCAATGCCACTTGGTAGCGAAATTGTCCCCCTCAAATGACTTCGGCCACCAATTGTTCGCCTTCTGGGCATCACTTTGTGTTGTGTACCATAATTTTGCTGCGGCGAATCCAGATCCATTGGCGAACCAGGTGGTGGAGGAGCCATGGGAGACTTATCATAAGGAGGCCTTCGCCCTGGCTGAGTCTGGCGTTGTGACGAGGGTAGAGGTTTCCTGGGCCCCGACGGCAGCGCGTGACGCGCAAGCTGAGGCCTGTTCATGCCAGTGTTGGGTCCTGGTGATCCTGTAGGAGAGAAAGCGTGCTTCAGGTTGGCTGAGTTCCCTGGACTGCTCATGAAAAGCAGAGTCTCAATAGCATCTTGTTCCCTAACATTTTGATGCGGTGACATGAGAATTGGATCGGCCATGGTGCGAGATTTGGGTCCATGATGCAAAGATGAGTGGGCAGGCGTCTGAGGTGAGGCGGAGTGAGATTGCGCTAACATGTTTGGAGTTCGATGGGAGTTGGAGTTACGGCGCGGGTGCGCGTGGGAACCTGGTACCAGTACTGAAGGACGAATAGCTGCAGGAGGTGCAAGTGTGGGTTTGTTCCACGATGAACTTGGTGGAGTATTTGATTTTCGACGTTGGCTAGCAGAGGCCTGTGGTAGAGGAGCTGATGAGGATGGTGGTTTGCTCATGGCCATTCGAGGACTTGCGGAGGAGCCCTGTCGGTGGTGTACTGTAGACGTGCTCGAGACTGGGGATGCCGCTTGTGATGCCATGTTCTCGACCTCCTCGAGTGAATTTGACTGCCACCCTTTGTTGACCTTGATCATGGCATAAGATAGACGCGTTCGTAGCTCGTTTGACAACTGCAACAACGTGTTAGTCGTGATTCACAAGCATTTAGACCAAGTCCTCGAGAGAGGAAGCGGCTCTACTTCGATTCCGCTTGACATACCTCTCCAATATGGCCACCTGTTGTCGATGTCCTGCTAACAGCGCTTGGGTTTCTGGAATGGCCCTTGACGGGGCTTTGGCTATCTGTCCGGGTTTTAACCTCACCATCGGCCATTCGTTTCCGCGAACTCGCGTGGTCGGTAGCTATTCTGTCCTGGGCGGCAGCAATCTCCGAGAGCTGCAACAACTGGCTATCCTGGCTGGACGGACCAGGTGCACAGTTGCTGGCGTCGCTCGCTGGGGGCGTGAATGCGGGATCTGTCGAAGTGGTCATGGTGGTGTCCTGCGAGCCTGTGTTTGAGCGAGGCTGACTCTGCGTAGAGCCATCATCGCGGTCGATAGAGGGCTTGCGCTGCATTTTGGCGATAGCGGCGACGACGACGGCATGGGCGGTTGTTGTTCTGGCTGTTGTATCAACAGCGACACTGGTGGCAGGCGCAGCAGCAGTCGGCGTTATCGACGCAATCGAGTGCGAGACTCGCGAGAGCGCGTCGGCCGGGGGTGGGAGTGGTACCGCGAAATCCCCACCTTGTCGCGCTCCCGCTGTCGCTGTCTCAGTGATCGCAGTAGCGTCCAGTCGAGACTCGACCGGCTTGAATGGCGGAGGGGGCGCGATGCGGTTATTGTTCAGCGCAATCTCGCCCAGAGGCTGATTTGGAGTCATGACTTGTGACGAGAAACCTCCAGAGAGGAGTTGTGAGAGTTGTTAGGGCGAGGATCGAGTCGCTGCAAGGGGACCACAATTGGAGGGATTCCAGAGCGTATAAGCCTCCGCTGTACGGATACAAGTGAACCCTCACTTTAGCAGTTGACCTTAGCTTCTGTAGACCGACAACTGAAGTGGAGGGCCCCAGAGAGAAGGGTCTAGGGTCTAGCCAAGGACCGACCGCGCTGCGGGAAATCCGGGCTACCAAGGGAGCTAGAGGGCCAGAGAGACAAGGGAAATAATTGGGTTTCGGCCAGGTCGCGAAGCTGACAACGATATTGATTGTTTTGTTGTTTATTTATGGTAGTGCATTGCAGCAATTTAGATAAAAAGATGGATCGTCCACGGTCAGAGAACTTAGTAGTGAGATGATGAAATAACCAAAATTCTTGTCGAGCCAAGTGCATGAATGCTACTGCCTTGCTCTTTATTTGCAGCTGCAGCTGGCGGTTTGTGGTTTTAACGCGGTCTGCTACGCGACTCTGACTTGACTCGGTCAGAGCAAAACACCTTAAAATGTGCGCCTGCATGGGAGGATTCTCATAACCAAAAAGCTGCTAAAGATACACTAAGCTTTAGTGGCTGCAGGGTAGTCCTTGAGCTATCTGTAGGGCCTTCTTCCGCTGGGATTAGCTGCTGCGGTTCTGGTGTTACAGACGCAGTCATTTATCATCTCCTGTCACAAGCCATCCGGGTCGCGTGCGCAATCAAATGACAGGACGAGTAAGAGTTCCAGGCTCAAATACAAGAGCATTGAAGTACTATTATTGGGGCGACGGATGGATCCTGGGCATGATCTGAGGGGCGCGTAAAAGAACTCATTCCTGGTCATGCAGCTCGAAAATATGAAAAAGCCGCGTGGCGCTGCAAGTTTTTGTGAGGACTTTTGTGACATGCAACTTATGGGCTTGTGCAACACGCATAGGCATCAGTTTAAAAAGAGTCACGATGTTGTTACTTGAGGAGAATAGCACGCTGCACTCTGGCCGATCCCTCCATAACCAACATCCTTCAGGTCAATGCAGATGAACGAGGGCGACAGCGATGACCTCACCCCTGTAACCCCAAATTCGTCTGCCCCCTCATTGCCTGGGTCATGGATGACAACCAGACCCATGACACGCTTGGGCCAGAAAGACGTTTATGACGCGAGGTCACGTGGTCATCAATTCATCATGGTTGAGGACTGTTGGTGGGAAGATACGAAAGACCGGACCATTTATATCCACGAGAGCAGTTGGAGGCTCGTTATCTCAATATTGTGCATCGTTTGGTCCGGCTGGTTATATTCCTGTGCACTTTCTATTAATCTTCATGATATTACTGTCTATATTCTCTTGATGTCTGCTTCAACAACGATCAGCTCTATCATGGACGCTCAATATCCCCGTTCAGAACTTGTCTAATAAGCATCCACCTTATCCGCATGTTGGCTCATCACTCCTGTCATTTCGTCCATAGACGCCTCCATCCAGAATCACCTCCTCGTTGTTAGTGAGATCATGCTGAACTCGCTGCCATCCCTTCTTTCTTCTCGACTCCCTTCCCTCTACTTCGGCACCCTTGCCCTTGGCGTCAAACACCGGTTTGATCAACGATCCTAGCAGAGGATTACCGCTGAAGGCCCCGCCGCTTCTTCCACGATTCTTGTTCGAGGATGTCTCCCCTAGCGTGCCGTCATTGACCGAGTTATCCATGTCCTCCTCAGACTCAGGAGTGACAGGTCGTTCGACCGCTGCCATCTTACGGACAACTTTTCCACCCACCACATCGATGCTCACAACTTGCCTCCGCTTCTCGTAGTCTGGCCGTGCGTTCCACTCCATTTCTCGAAGGACCTTCTGTTGCCGCTTTAGTTCTCGTGCCCTCTCCTCAGGAGTTGCCCACATGCTGCCCGTCCCTGTAATTGCTCCACCAACGTCAAAATCAGCCGCTTCGTCACGGACTGTCGTTCGTTGGGCGTTCTGTGCTTGAAAGTTGAGGAGCTTATCACGATGTGCGCGAGCCTTGGCTTCGGCATCGCTCAGTGAAGTGCCATCGTTACCACGGGGTTGAGTAAACGGTGCTGGAGTCTTGGCAACATCAGCGCGGCGATTAGACTCTCGATTAGCCGCCTGCCGTTCACGCCCTCTTTCATCTTTGAGCTCCCGTACCATTGCTTGCACGTCATCTTGTGTCAGAAGAGGACTGCCGCAGAAGGTACAGGGTCCCAGTCCCTCCTTCATGCATATCACTTTGCCGCAAGAGAGACAGTTCGGTGCTGCACCTTGCAGAGGATGTCTCGTAGCGACACAGTTGCACTTCCTAGACTTGTTGTTTTCCAGTGTAGGGTTTGTCGAGATTTCAAGTGCCCTAATCGCAGCGTCCAGATCAGAAATAGCAGTTGAAGCACCAGCCATCGGCAGGCCTCCAGCTATAGATATCTTGGTAGTGCTTGCAGCTGGCTTTGGTGTGGAACTTCGCGATGCTGGGGTTGACTTAGATTTCGACTTTGGCGGTCCTTCCCCAAGAAGATAACCAGCCGAGGCATGTTGGTTAGGAGGAGGCTTCGCGACGGGCTTAGGATCAGGTTTCGGAGTATTCGATCGTGAAGCATTGTTACTGCTGGGTGCGCTCGAACGTTGAGGGATGTAGTCAAGGCTGAGATCCTTCTTGCTGTATGTCGTGCCTGCAGGCGCTGAATAATCATTCACCTGCCTTGCCTGAGGTGTGTGAATATTTGCCTTCTTCTTCTTTGGTTGCCGTTTTGCCTTGGGTACAACATCGACATTCTGCGGCTCGGGTTCAGGTGGTGCAGCGGCATTTGAGTACGACGAGCTACCGGGTGCCGAGGTTTGTCGACGGGAGTTGAAGGACGATATAAACTCGATCGCTTGAGGAGAGTCACCGAGGAGGTTTCCAAAGTGATCAGCAGCTTCTGCCGTGGAGAGGGTAGAGGCGTAATCGAGGACCTGCTTGAGCTCCTCGTCGGGAAGCGGTAGCAGCTGTGAGAGCTGCGCGATAGACATGGCGCGTTGATTTTAGAAAGCCTAAGGGTTTCCTCGATGTCTCCTAAATGTGCGGCAGTAATTTGTTATTTCTTTCTGAGAGCTGCGAGGTAAAAAGAATTAGAAGTAGATTGTTGACGTCGTTGAAAGAGGTAGCTTGGAGCTCCCCCACCAACCCATCATAGCCCCTCCAAAGTTTACAAACGTTCTGTTTGCTGACTCACTCGCCGACGTTTGGGTTGACGCTCTCCCATATTCTCTGGCACAATCCATTTCCTACAGAAGTACAAAGAAGTGAATTGTATTGGCTCTTCCTTTTCGAAACGCCTGTGGATAGTTGTCAAGGCCTGGAAAACTCACTGGGACCAAAGGAGTCCATTGGTTAGTTGAGCGATGAAGGAAGTTATCTCCGAGATGGATGCAGATGTGAATGCCTCTCGATTTCACTTCCTGTTTTCCGTACACGTAAATTATCAACTGTCTTGATATAAAATCCAAACTCTTTCCCGAGGTAATCGTAATGATTGTTCGAGAAGCCTCATGTGTTTCTTGGTGATCACCGAGCCGATTGCTAGGTATCCATAAATAAAGTATTCAGCTGCAAACTTGGCAGGTTCCGGATGAATGGATAAGTACATGGCATGATCTTGAAGCGAGCCAACCAGGATAGTCAACTACTCCCCAGTCTCGGGTTACTTCGCGATGTTCCAACTATGAATTATGTCTGATCTGAAGATAGGGAGCACTGATAGGATTGTTGAGATACAAGGCTGTTGGGGCTTTGTGCTGAGCCTCAATGAGACCGGCATAAGCGACAATAACTACCCAAGGACGGATACTGCTCTGTAATACAACTTGCATAACATAGTGACTTGAAGTATCAATAAACATTACGTTCATCAGTGTTTACTAGGATTTGACTGTCCATTGCCCCGTCTGCCCGTGTCTTTGTCGAATCGAATACCGGTATCCGAGCCTCCTCCGGGCCATGCATCTCGATGCGCTAAGCCTAGCGTGGTATAGCCTGCCATCAATTGCGTCGCACTGGAGCTCCCCATCCTCCTCCTCCGGGTCTTCCTCCCCCGTATTTAAAGTGCTCATCGCCGACCTCTTCTTCTTTCCACCCCCATCCCGTCATTTTTTTCACCCTTTTCACCAATTGAAGAGATAATCAATCGCAAAAATGTTCGCCGCTTCTCGTATCCAGCGCCGTGCTTTCTCCGCTACCGCCCGGGACGTAAGTTATTATCCTCCCTTGTCCCATGCGCATTGCCTTATACCGTCGCTCTTTTTTTCCTCCTCACCGACCAACACCGGCCCGGTTGTTGAGAAGCCATCGCGAAGCCATTCTTAGGCTTGGCAATCCGCTAAAGCAGTTTCAATCCTTTCGTTACATGTGCTGACTCGTCTTCTATAGCTTTCCAAGGTCACCGTTCTCGGTGCTGCCGGCGGTATCGGCCAGCCTCTCTCTCTCCTCCTCAAGCTCAACCCCCGCGTCACTGAGCTCGCTCTCTACGATATCCGTGGCGGACCCGGTACGTAACGACACTATCACTCCTTATCCTCCTGAGCAGGGCCATATTCAATTGCGCATTTCACATGCAAGGGTCAAGCAATAGCCGCACCCACCAGCCAGGCTACTCTTCCAAGCTCAATTCGACCATGATGCCACATCAACCAGATCTGGATCAATCTTAGCTAACAATCCATGCTTAGGTGTTGCTGCTGACATTTCCCACGTCAACACCAAGTCCTCCGTCAAGGGCTATGAGCCCAACGCCGCTGGCCTCAAGGAGGCTCTCCAGGGTGCTGAGGTTGTCCTCATCCCCGCTGGTGTCCCCCGCAAGCCCGGCATGACCCGTGACGATCTCTTCAACACCAACGCCTCTATCGTCCGTGACCTCGCCAAGGCCGCTGCCCAGGCTGCCCCCAAGGCCAAGCTTCTCATCATCTCCAACCCCGTCAACTCCACCGTCCCCATCGTCAAGGAGGTTTTCAAGGCTGAGGGTGTCTACAACCCCAAGACCCTTTTCGGCGTCACCACCCTCGATGTTGTCCGTGCTTCCCGATTCGTTTCCGAGCTCAAGGGTACCGACCCCAAGGACGAGAACATCACCGTCGTTGGTGGCCACTCCGGTGTCACCATCGTCCCTCTCTTCTCCCAGTCCAACCACCCCGACCTCTCCTCCAACGCTGAGCTCGTCAAGCGTGTCCAGTTCGGTGGTGACGAGGTTGTCAAGGCCAAGGACGGAGCTGGCTCTGCCACTCTCTCCATGGCTATGGCTGGTGCCCGCATGGCTGACTCCGTCCTCCGCGCCGTCCAGGGCGAGAAGGGTGTCAAGGAGCCCGCTTTTGTTGAGTCTCCTCTCTACAAGGACCAGGGCATTGAGTTCTTCAGCTCCCAGGTCGAGCTCGGCCCCGAGGGTGTTGACAAGATTCACCCTCTCGGCAAACTCGACGCTAACGAGGAGAAGCTCGTTGAAGCCGCTCTCGTCGACCTCAAGAAGAACATTGAGAAGGGTGTTGCCTTCGTTGCCTCTAACCCTCCTAAATAAATGTACTCCTGAGTTCGCTTCGAGCTGGGAGAACGACCTGACCTAAAACGCCAGGTAATGTGGTGAAAAGGGGAAAATAAAGAATGGAGGTAACCTGTCCTAGTACAGATACCTTTTTTCTTTTGTGTGAGGATTGGGTGAGAAAACGGGGGTGTATAAGCGATTGATATACCCTTGTTTTTCTTCCCGTTGTTCTACCACCTCCATAGACTTGTAAACCAAGTCTTTATCTGTACCATAGTCATGAATAAAAAATACCCCAAGACATTGTGTGATATTTGATGTGACTGAATGTGATTGGAGCACAACATCAAATGCGCCATAGTTCTCATGGCCCTGAAGTTACTCAAGACATAGTAGCATTTTCATCAAGTGCTGCAAAAACTCAAAGCGTCTGCGATCGACAGAGCATCACATCTGAACAGCGATTAGGATTAAAACGACTGGCTATGTTCATATTATCAAGTCTAAATCCATCGATAATGTACATCTACAACTCAGCAGACTCGTGCATCTCTCAGCCTGCCACTCCCAACAACTGTCTTGTCTAAAATATTGGCTTACTCTAAGCCTCCCGCATAATCTAATCCCAAAATCCCAGCCATCTCACGATGGATGGTACATGTCACACAAAGACTCTTTAAGTCCTTGAAGCTCTCCACTCTTCAATCTTTCTCCTGCGCTCCTCAACCTTGCGCTCGAACTCGGCAACCTTCTCGAGTCTCTTCTGTTCCTCCTCCTCCTCCTTCTTCTTCTGTACAGCGGCGCGACGAACAGCCTCCCTCTCGAGCTGCTCGGGTCGTCGCTCGGCGATATCACGAGGGCGGTAGTCGCTAAAGAACTTCTTGAGGCTGACCTCAATGATCCAGCAGGCGGCGTAGTCAACGACCATGACGGCGGTCATGTTGGTCTTGAACTCATCGGAGAAGGGGACGAGCTTCATGCCCTCGTTGATGTCGGGGAAGAGCTCGAGAGCACAGGCAAAGGCCAGACCAGAGACACCGAGGATACCGTAGAACATGCCCTTGTTCTCAGAGAGAGACTCGCGGAAGGGGCGGCCTTGGTAGTTGATGGCGAAAGTGGAAATTTGCTGGATGAGCTGAAGGAGGTAGACAGCTGAGTTGAGCAGAGAGGGGGCGAATTCAGCCTCAAGATCAACATCCTCAGAGCGACTGCGGGGTGTTAGTTCTTTGGTCTTATACTTTTAAAGAAGAGGTCAACTTACGGAGCAAGTCTATCGCAAAGGCGGGCGATGTAGATCAGAGTGACAATGTGAACAGCGAACTGTCCCAAAATGGAACCGATGATGTAGACATTGAAGATGTTGGGCTGAGGACGTTCCTTGCTCAGACCCTCGACAACACGAGCGCGCGAGATGCTAAGGAAGCAAACAGACATGAGCATACCACTGATGGTGTACTGGGTGTCGCCAAACTTGATACCCTCGAGGTACAGGACGGACAGGGAGTAAGCGGTGATGAGACAGTTGAGGGCGAGAATCTTGTACATCTGAATGGTGGCGACGAGGGTGCAGCGGCCTTGGCGAATAATGTTGGGCACCGCGACGACATTTCGCAACTTGGAAGTAAAGGGAGCGGCAACAGAGGCATCACCAAGTTTCAGAGTAGGCGGCTCATCGTCTCCCAACTCAGCCTCCATCATACCAGACGCAAGCTTGTCAGCAAAACCAGCCGCCTTCTTGGCAGCCTCGCCCTGACGGTTAGCGTGGGGGCCTGCATCGAGGATGGCTTGGGCACCAGGGGAGGTGATGGTTTCGAGGTCGTGACCTTGAGACTTGGCGTATTCTTCAGGAGTGATGTTCTTCTTCTTGGCCTCACGCTCGATAGCGTTCCGGAACTGAGGGTTCTGGGGACCAGGGGGGTACAAGTGGGCAATCATGGCAGGAACCGGAGGAGCGGGCTGGTTGAACCGCTTCATGAGATCAATCTGCTTCTGATACATCTCCTTCATCTTGGTGTTGCGGGAGTGCTCGGCAATGCGGGTAAGATCCTCAGGAGTTCCGTTCAACAAGGCGATACCAATGTGAGCCTGCTTCAGGGCACCGACATCGTTGGTACCGTCACCAGCCATTAGAGTGTAGTAACCCATATCCTTAAGACCAAGGAGGATATCCTCCTTTTGCTTAGGAGAGACACGAGCGTAGACCCAGGCGTGGCGGAGAATTTCGTTCCAAGCAACCTGACCCTTGAACTTGGCAAGGGCATAACCAGTAACACAGATATCCTTGGAACGAATGATTTCGGGGTCAATGTTCTTGGTGTGATCGACCTTGATGCTAACCTTGTCATCGACGCTTCTCCAGACAAGCTTATCGCCGTCCGAGTTGTCTTCAGGGGCATCGAGGATAAGGACATCACGATCAACGATCTCGACCTCACGGGCGACGTGCACAGCAGTAAGAGGGTTGTCTCCTGTGATCATGACCACACGGTGACTGCTCTCATTCAACATCTGAACAGCTTCCTTGGCATCATCCTTGAGGGGGCAGTGCAAAACGAGGAAACCAGCGAAGGTCAAGTCAGACTCAATCTTCTCTCGCTTTAGATCGTTGATCTTGCCGGAACCAAGCTCAGTGTCGATAGTGAGTTGCTTGTAAGCGAGTGACAAAACACGAGAACCCTTACGAGTGAAGTACTTGTAAGTCTCCTCATAGTCATCGGGAACTACCTTGAGCATCTTCTGGATGGTCTCGGGCGCACCCTTAACACCGGCGAAGGTACCCTTAACCTTGTGACCAGTCTTGATATCGTTTCCGTGAACCATGGCGATAGAGCTCTGACGCTTGAGCGCCGAAGAGAACTGGAATCGACGCTTGATCTGAACGGTGCCGTGAGTGCTACCGGCCTTGTTGGTGCTCATAAGAGTGTCGTTGCGACCCAAAGTCCATCCGAGAGAGGTGAGAGTAGCCTTTTCCATGGGGTCACCAACGATGTCACCCTCATCAAGCTTGACCAGGGCGTGGGCGGTAGCAAGAACCAACTTAGTCTCTAGGGAAGCCTCAGTGACGGGAGTCATGGTTGAGTGGGCACCGTCTTCCTCCTTGGTATCCTTGATCTCATCCTCGTGTCCAAGAGCGAGACCAGCAATACCTTCGACAACGAGATCCTCACCAGTGAGCGTACCAGTCTTATCAAAGCAAGCCACATCAACACGACCAGCATAAGGAATTCGGAAAGGCTCAGTACAGAAGATGGCCAATTTGGCCAAAGCCGCCAAACTAGTGTTGACAGCCAGACTCAATTCCATAGGAAGCTCAGGAGGGACAACACTGGTGACGATCAAGACACAGTCAAGCATAAGCTTGGAACGCTTGCGGTCTTTGCGAACACCCTCGTCCCAGACATACCAAGCGGCAGCAATTGCGAAGACCAGGAGGAAAAGAATAAAGAAGAGTGCCTCAGCGTTGTTGGCAGAGACGCGCTCAGTTGAGTAGATCATAGTTCGAACCAGGTTACCCTGAGAAGTCTCGAAACCGGTCTTCATGACAATAGCCATAGCACCGTTATCAGGGGGAGGGGGAACACCAGAGGCAAGCTTGGGCTTCTCCTGATCAGGGTTTCCATGTGTGATCTGGAGAACCTTGGTGCCACCCCACAGGAAAGCATTCTTATCGAGACCTTCGGCATCCAGAGGAGCATCGGCGGGGCGAAGCTGGATCGAGTCCTTGAGGAGAGGAGTACTCTCACCAGAAAGCATAGCCTCGTTGACAATAGCAGTACCCTCGACCAGAAGCATATCACAAGCGACACCGCTGTCCTCTTTGGTCCGGTTGACAGAGGCAAGGTCACCGGGAATAAGCTGGTCACTCTGGACTTCGGTCCACTTGCCCAGACGGAACACCCACATATCGTAGGGCTTAATACTCATGCCACGGAATTCATTGAGGGTACGCTGACGCTGCCAGACGACAGTACTCTCGAAAACGACAAGCATGAAGAGAGTAAAGAGCGAATAGTACCAGTACTCGTCAAGCATCCAAAGTCCAACACAGAAAATCTGGAAGACGAAGAATGGGGCGACGGCATGCTCCTTGAACAACTCGGTGAAGGTAGGAACGGGGATATCGAAGGTGTTGGTGCCATAGTGCTGTTCAATGCGCGACAACTCGGTCTGGGTCTGGATACCCTTTGAGGACTGGAAGTGGCCGATGGTAGGCTTGGGTTCGACATCGATATCGTACTTGAGGGTGCTAAATGACTTGGTAGCGGTGTCGTAGAGGAAACGACGCTTCTGGAAGAGGAACGAGGTGTTGAGCTTGCCACCAGCCTGCGATAGCCATGTTAGCAACTTTGAGCTGTTTCTTGATATCAGAATCTCCTCACCTTATCACGAATGATCTTGCAAATCTCGGCAGTACCGGCGTTTGCAATAGGGATAACCTTGATCAACAGGGCATCCTCGACATCCTTCGCCTTTGAAGCAGTGAATTTACCCTCGAGATTGACGCTCCAGTGGGTGCTGAGCCAGACGAGCGATTGCAGAGTGATGATAGTGCCAACCCAGACAACAGTCCATTCCTCAGCGCCAATGTACTTGTCGTAGAGCTCGGGGCTCAAGTAGAAGGCGAAGAAGACGGGCCATATGATAGTGAAGGGCCAGATGTAGGCGTGGAACTGGAAAGACAACGGGCGCAGCAGCTCGGCGTGCTTGATTTGGGGGTTGTCGACGAGGGGCGCCATAATGGGCGAGGGGGGGGTTGAGATACGACTATCTCGATTTGCGGAAGAGGTTTTGAATATCGACTATATCATTAGATGAAATAGATGACTCTTTCCGAGTGGTTGCGGTTGTTTGCCCGCCGGGTGGCTGTATTTACCAATTTCTTGGTTGCAACTTGCAAGTCAAGTCGCGATCTGTGATCTGTACTTTTCGTCAAGGGTAATTGATGGTTCGCCCACGCTACGCTTAGTACCACTACGGCCGGACCGGCGACTCGGGGTTTGCCATCCACCGATATCATCACGTGATGCCAGTTTGTGTCATCATAGCACACGCTATTGGGCTTCCAACGGTATCCATCACCTTCTCAATATGTTTTGGACAGATATTCACTGAGGTAGCTATCTGAATTTATTATCAGAGCCTGCAGATCGATATTGAATGGTTGACTATCTGTTGGATCACCAAAGTTTAGGCATAGATCTTGTGTTCAGCCACGCGGCATAGGTAGCGGTAGGCACGTAATAAGCATAGGGCAGTTGAAGGGTCGTCTAAGATCTCGGCCCTCAACTGAGACCTGTCTCCCCGACCTGATAAAGTAAGCTGTCTGAACGAGCTGCCCAAACGAGGACCCGTACGAACCAACCAATTAAACCAAGGTTTTCTAACATCGTCGACTTCAATTCCATGTCTATCATAAATTCGCTCGATCACGATGACAAACTCACTCGAATTGATTGACCCGTTGGCCAGGTTTATCTTCATAGTCGCTTCTCAACAGAGTAGCTCAATTGCTGAACTCACACGTACTCTGGCCCGGTGTATATACAAAGACTTAAGCAACCATGCATGTAGAGTACTCATTCTGCTCAACAGCATAACCAGAGCGCATGGAAGGCGTTTGTCGGACAGGACAATGCTGGGAGACCAGACGCAGACGTCGGGACACTTGTTCAGAGACGAGGGCTTAGACTTCGTGGGAAGGCTGTTGGAAGACAATGCCGGGATCGAGTTCCACCTTTGGCCTGGAGTGTCTCATGCGTTTGAGTTTCTGGGAGTTGCAGTCTTGAGGAAAAACAGTATATAGATTTGTGGGCTGAACTTAGATCTAGCCCAGTCGTCTATCTAGCTAATCAAGTATCGACATCAATGCCTTCCCATAAAAGTGATGACAATCTCTGATATCCTCTCAGGCTGATCCTCAGGTGAAAAATGCCCAGCATCATTCAATATTGTAAGCTCGGATCCGGGAATGGCATCATGAAGCTTATGAGCCCAATCAACAACCTGCCATTGATCATCCGCACCCCAGATCAGCTGCACAGGGAGCTTCTGCAGTTCGCCGAGACGAGGTGCTACTTCAAGCGTGTGCTTCGGGTCGTAATGTCGAACTTGATGCTCAAAGAGACTGGACTGTCCAATCGGACCAGAGATGTAGTCCAAATAAGTGTCAAGAGTTGAATGCTCGAACTTTTCGGTGTTCGTGACAGCGGTCAGCAGCCACTCCTTGAAGTGAGATCGATGTTTGTCGCTGTCCGCCTTGATGAGCGATTCTAGGCCGTTTTGCATTTGCTCCTTGGTTCGTTTGGAGGGATAGCTGTCGAAGCTCACAGAATCAATGAGCGTCAGAGACAGAACTCTCTCAGGGTAGAATACAGAAAAACGCTGCGCGATACCGCCTCCGATATCATGAGCGACAACATGGGTCTTTTCTAAGCCCCAAAGCTCCATAAGACCCTCTAGGATTGGAACTTGACCTGTCATGGAGGTGTCGATGGCCAGGTCCCACGGACGCTCAGAGAGACCAAAGCCGACAAGGTCAAAGACATGAACCTTGTAGCCAGCATCAACAAGTTTAGGGACGATGTTGCGCCAGATGAGAGATGAGGAGGGTGTTCCGTGGAGAAGAACAACTGGCTTGCCCGAACCGTAGACGCCATAGGCAACACGGCTTCCTTTGATGAGGGCGTTTTCAGTGACAATTGGCTGAACCATGATGTATCTCTTAAAGGGGTTGTGCTCTTAGAGTTCTCGAGAGCAACTGTGCCGAATACTTATAGTAATGTATTAATAATTGAAAGTATGTCGTCTGAAGGGCGCAACCGGAGATGATGACTATGATGGCTTGGCGCAGCTCACGATGTGAGGGAACCAAGAGAATGGCACAACACCACTGATTACCAATGGCGTAATGGGACCATGTTCATGGTGATATTTCGAAGTGGAACATCTGTTTGTGTCTAATTATTCTGATGTACCTCGCTCAATGAACCGAGCCTTGACTCCTGTCAACATGGACAAGAAATACGAGCGGCCTTGATCTTCAGGCGGCAAAGTAGCCTCGATCTTGAACTCTTTCACCAACGCAGGAATGACTTTGAAGACAACCAGTTCTGCCAAATGCCGCCCAGGGCATGTTCGTGAACCGCCGCCCCAGCTCAGACTGATGCGCTCCATGTTGCGCGCTGTGTTGGGGTCTGCGTTTAGCCAGCGGTCTGGGATGAATTGATCGGAATCAGAGCCAAAGATATCCGGATTGCGGTGCAGAGCTACTGGGTTGCAGCCTACGGTCGTGTTTGGTGGGAAATAATAGCCATGTAAGTGCAGACCGCCAGTGGGAACTTTACGGGGCAATGACATGCTAATGACAGGATGAAGTCGCTTGGCTTCTCTGATGAGAGATTGTGTCTTCGGCAAGCGTGCTGCAGTATAGTATTGAGTTGAATCACTTGTCTCGAGAACCTCGCGGAAAACTTGTGTTTGGGTATCGTCATGTGAGCCCAGCAAGGCTAGAACGGAGGTCAGGGTTGATGCCATGGTTTCATGCCCAGCACCAAAGTTGGTCACAGCCATCTTTCGGAGATAGATTTCTGCGAAGTCGGGCTTGGATCTATGTAGCTCAATCAGATCTGCGAGGAGATCTTGGCGATCATCTTTGTTGATTTTAGACCGTGTGGCTACGTTGACCCGCCGGGAGACTCTTTTGCCAACATCCTACAACAAGTCAGCGCCGAAATAACCAAGATAATAACAAGGGGAATCTCACTGGAAAGAACGGTCGGAAGTCCTTAGGCGGCTGAAAGTTGACACCCCATATCGTACTGAAGAGTCGCCCGATTGACTTGTTTAGAAACTCCAGCTTAGCGATAGTAGGGAACAGACCGAAGACACTCTTTCGTCTCCAACCATGGTAAGCATGCGCTCCCGAGCCATTATCGGTGCCGTTCTTTAGCATGCCTGGTGACCATGAGAGAACGATTGCACCGAGACATTCTACAGCGATGATGTGCATCCACTCGTTGAGTTCGACCTGTGCGCCTTTCAAGCTTTTGAGTTTGGCGATGGAGCATGCAAGAACATCGTCGACGACCGCTTCATATTGGATGAGGTTGGATGTTTGATACACCGGACCGATGAGTCGACGCTGGAGACGGTAGCGTCGAACATCTCTCTCTGATAGAAGATCGAGAGTGTCCGGGAATTGGGGGTTGAGCTGCCAGTCAATATGCGGCTTGCTCAACGCTGTCGCCACTATTCAAGTCAGTTTTTTACATGTCATGGAAAGCGGTTTGGCCATACAGTAAAAGCCAGACTTTTCGTAGCCACTTCCGCTACCTGAATAAGATATCAGCCGACGGTTCAGAAATTGCAAGTCTTGCCAGGTAACACACTGTAAATCGCCTGAAAAGCTTCCTTGCTATTGAACCAAACCTCGTTGGGGCCAACGCGTACAACAGATCCATATCGCCGATGTAACGTCTTTCCCAGATGAGCCATACGTCCATTCCTAGCATTATACGCATGCCAAAAGCTTGATATAGCAGCTAATCTCGGTCCAGGCACACGTGCCAGTGGATGGAAGTATAGCCTGTAGATGGCGATTGAGGCCACCAAGACCAGGAGTGAAGACATTCCTCGGGAAAGAATATGAAACAGCAATCTACCCAGGGATGCTATCCCGGTGTTAAATAGGGAGGAAGACATAATGTCGGCTTGTGAAGCATCACAGCAGGTCAAAGTCTTGTGGTGGTGAGTGACACCGTCTACTGCTAAGGACAAAATCGAGTTTGGTGAAAAAAAGTTCGAATAAGACGGGATCCCCACATTCACCAGACTTCAGCAGACCATTCTTACTACAAACAAAACATGGATCATGAGCGTTTTCATCTATTTATGTCTATAATTAATTACACTCCCTAGAAATTAGCCGCTCACCTGTGTAACATTCTTATTAGGCTTTCCTTCAAAATTCGGCGGGTTCCCTGGTATTTCAGGTTCGTAAAGTCTAACCCCAAACCTTACTCAAGACCTTGCTTTGCCTTTTCCTTCTTTTCCCTTTTGATTCTTAACTCCTCTCGCCATTTGATGCCCCAGATCATCAAGACAATCAACGCAGGGCAGCCAAGGATGTATAATCCTCCAACCAAGGTAAAGGCCCAGCCTGTGCCTATGGCATCGATCAAGGGTATGATCGCTGCACTGGCTCCAGCTCCTACCAAGCATCGCGTCAGGTTATTCGCCGCACTCGCAGTTCCAGCCTTCCTGGGGTGGATGTCTATAAGCAGCGAATTGACTGTGTTGTTAAACCCGACAATGCCGGCGCCCAAGAGTGCACTCAGCACACATGGAACAGCGACATGAGTCTTGGCGTGGACTGCCCACCCCCAGCCGATGAGCGTGACGGCTGCGAGCATCAGGAGAGGAAAACCGATCTCTAAGCGAGCACGCTCGATTGGGAAACCAGCAAGATCCTGTTGTTTACTTCGCTCATATGGAATGCCCAGCTTGTCGCAGTGACGCTTAAAGTTACGATTGGTGAAAGTGCCGACAATAAAAGCAGCAATGACAGATCCGGCTGCCAAGGGAAGAAACACCAACCCGTTCTGGACTTCGTTGAAGCCATAGATGTCTGCAAATAGAGTGGGCATAGCGGTCGCTACGCAGTAAAAGCCCGAGAAACATATGCTGCTGAAGCCGAGAAGCAGACCTGTCTCTTTCTCAAAGAGCATCAAGACTGAGTCGAGCACATTGGGTGCTTTGAACTTGAGCTTCTTGGCCGTGGACGCTGTGGAAACCTGCCGACTTAGACCGGCCTTGTCCAACTTGGCCCTTTTCCGCCGGGATTTTAGACTCTGCCATACCGACCGGTACATCACCGGCGGGGTGATAGAACCGTCTCCAACGATTTGACGACATGTCTCTGGGTAGAATAAGACGAGGAGAACCAGAGTAACACCAGCGAATATAGCGAGAAACCAGAATATGGACCGCCAGCCCAGATACTGAGCGAGAAGACCGCCAATGACAGGACCTAATGATGGGCCCAGCACACTCGGGACAGCTGTGATACCGACATAGTGGCCTCGCTCAGCAGAGGTGACAACATCCGCCACCACAGCAAAGCAGAGTGCAACGGTGCTAGCAGAGCCAGCAGACTGAAGACAACGAAGACCGAGAAGAGCACCATAGCTTGGTGCGAGAGCAAGGCCGATGTTGGCTGCAATATAGATGGTAAAGCATACCATGTACGCAGGTCGTCTTCCACCACTATCAGCCAGTGAACCGACGAACATGGGTGTGATTCCTTGGAATATCATGTAAGTGGTGACTGTGAGGTTGATCTGCGATGTAGTAACACCCAAGTCTTTGGAGATAGCTGGTAGTGCAGGGAAGTATACTTGGGCTGTCATGGGCGAAAACAGAGCTGTCGAGGCAGCAGCCAGAACAATAAAACGCTTTTCCCATTGAGTGAAGATTGAGTAGGGAGCATCTGGCTGTATGTTTTCCAACTCGGGTTGTTTTTCAGGGTCTTGGTTTGGTGGTTGACTGAGACTGTGTATGGATGTCTTGTCATCGTCACCACTTTGGTGGTTCAACTTTGGTGTGCTCATATTCCCACGAGTATAAGAGGTTTATTCAAACGACTAAACAAGGTGATTTTTAGAAGTAGGAGAATTAAAAGTCATCGGGATCGAGGCGAAATATATAACCATTCAATGATGCAGGGTAGGGTGCAGATGACCGATTCTGATTGGTATATGCACATTCTTCGGTGCCGAGTCGGCAGACGAATTTGTGGGAGTGCCCGACAAGCTGCATGTATTTCATGCCTCGCAAGATTTTGGCAAAGAACTCTCGGTATGGGCATCACCATCGGGTCTTTTTCTCTTGACTTGCTCCCGGGCCAAACTTGAATCAGCCTCTTGTTTCTGCTTTTCTTCGTCAAGTTCGAGTTCGATGTCAACAAGCCATGGGTACTGGGTAAGGCCATCATCTGCCATAACTGCAGCATTGAGAAATAAGGTGTTCGCTGACCCCAATGGCTTCTCGTCTCGGCCGCAGTGGCTAGTGATACAGCATCGCTGAGACCTGTAGCGCTCTATCCTGTCTTCTCGAGCTTCCTTTTCTTGTGGTGTCTCGAATTTGGAACCTCTCAGGCGTGACAAGTTCTCAATGACCGACGACTTCTCGTGGTCAATATCGCTAAAATGTGAAGGATTGTCCGAAATATGGGGTCTCCAAGACACCAGCGTTGCACCCCAGCTATTATGGACATGCCCAAAGCAATGGAGACGTGGCTGCGCTCTAGCAACGGCTCTAAAGAGTTGCGGGCACCCAATCCGCTGCTTTCCTCCAGTCATATCCATGATACCGTGCGGTGGGCCATGTGTTATAGCAATGTCGGTACCTTTGCCGATATCGAAATCATGGGCTCCATTGTACTGGAAACCCCAGTTGCTACTGTCGCCAGTAGTAGGTGTATACGGGCTGGTATAAAGTCTCAGAAGGCCGCCATTTTGTAAGGCGATCTGATGGGATCCTTCTTCTAGAAATATGATACCATGATCCCTCGCCTCCAAAAGCAGCCTTCTGGCATCGCCGTAGTCGCCGTATTCCTTCTTGATATCTTGATTGAGGTCTTCCTGCGCCAGTCTTGTTGCCTCGGAAATCTTTTCTCTGAAGGCTGAATCATCCAGAGAAAAGTCATGGTTCCCGGCAATAACGATTTTGAGAGGAGCGTCGATTGTTTTGAGTAGTCGAATGGCTTCTTTGAAGCCATGTAGTTTGGAATCGTCGGTGAGGTCACCGCAGTGAATAGCCACGTCAGCTCGCTCGAGAGGTTCTGCGCCTGCTTTAAATCTTGATCCGTGAGTATCGGAAAGTATAAGAATTCTTGTCTTGATCTGAGGAGACATTGTGAAGGTATATTGAGATGAGAAGGTCATAGTAAGGATAGGTGCCAAGGGGATTCACCGTGCTATTTATAAGACATGAAGAATAAACTTTTTAGGGTAAGCTTTCGCATATAACTTGTTCTACGTGTTTCCCTCAAACTAAGAAGCTTCCTCAAGAGTATTCAGGCTGCCGCCGTGATGCATCGTGACAAACTCAAAACTTGTTGTAAAGAGCCTAGAATTCCGATGAGGCTGTTTCGCTTGACAGACCAAGGGTGGCGTATTATGAAGAAACAAAGTCACTCGTGAAGTTATAGAAAGGCCCCGACATCGAACAATGGTGATGATAGGAGGAAACTATGTTTGGAGTAGGTTGAGCCAAGTCAAGAGGATCTTGGCCAGTTCGAATTTATCGGCCGCCGTCTTTCAAATAAACGCCAATTAAATATGTTATATCCAACTACCAACATCGGTTAGTCCAGTTAACCCAGTTATGCCGGACATAAATGGCGTCCAAACTCCACCAGGCAGTCACACAAATAAACCAATAGCCAATCCAAAAGCGTCTGTTGTCTGGTTGAATATTGTGAGTGGAACTTTGCACCCGGGAGAGTTTTGTTTTCACCAATGTTAGAGTTATCAGGATCGTGGAAAATCCTAAACAATGAGACATAGTTTGTGCTATGTTTTCTTAACTTCATGTTGCCTTGCAGGTGGGTTAAAATAGAACCTGCACACTAACTACGGAGGTAACTCACAGCACATATATAAAATAAGGAGAAATTTAAGACTATTAGGGGAAAGTCTTAAATTTTAGACTACTTTAAATAATCCATAATAACTTCTTATATCATTATAAGAATCTTATAGTAATTTTAGAATTTAGATCCCAAGTATAAGATATTAGGTATCTACTATCTGGTATTATGTGGTAGAATTGGTATGAAAATTGCCAGAACGAGATGCGATTAGGCGCTGGTAATCGCCCACGGGGAACTATCGGCGCTATATCTAGCGCCCGCGGCGAAGTTCGCCTGTAATTGCCTCATAATCGATGGGCGATATATAATCCTCTAAATAAGACAGACTATTTATGAAGAGCTTGCATCTCTGTGTATCTCTTGTTGAAGAAAGACACGATCTGTCAAGAGGCCGAGTTTCTCAGTGACACGCGACATCGCCCCCCCGCATTCTTGCCATTACCCCACGTCGAGCACTTTCATCATTCAAGAGACAAGAGACAAGAGATAAGAGATAAGAGAAAGTAACTCAGATCAACTTTCATGATGGACTACTCACTCGAAAACCACAAATCTTACATCGGCAAATCTATCTCGGAGCTTCCCACGCCGTCCCTGGTGATCAATCTGCCAGTGCTTAAGAAGAATATCGACACTCTTCATCGCGATGTGGAAAAGCTCGGCATTGGCTTTAGACCCCATATTAAGACGCTCAAGGTACGCTATATGCGATCTGCGGTGAAAGTTTCCAGCTGACTTACTGTCCGACAGTGTCTCGAGGTAACCAGGTTGATGCTTGCTGGAGGTAAATACAGGGGCATTATCGTCTCCACCATCCCCGAAGTTCAAGGTGCTCTACCGCTGGTGAAAGAGGGCATCTTGGAAGAGGTGAGAGACCTGGCTCGAGAGCACTAAGCTAAGAAATACTAAGTGAACCGCAGTGTTTGTACGGCCTTCCGGTCTATCCCAGCGTTCTGCCAAGACTGGCCAAGTTACGGGAATCTTTACGTATCATGCTCATGGTCGACAATGAGCAACAGATCTCGTTCCTCGAAGAGTCAGCTTCAAGCAAGCAGCCTTGGGACATCATGATCAAATTGGACGTTGGCTCGCACCGCGCGGGTATTGCGAGCAACAGCGACGCACTGAATCGCTTGGTAAAGCGCGCAGAGGAGTCTCCTGCTGTTAGCATCTACGGATTTTACTGCCACGCTGGGCACTCATATGGCGGTCGATCACGAGAAGAAGCCGAGGAGACCCTCAACATCGAAGTATCAAGTGTGCTATCTGCAGCCAAGTTACTGCCCTCTGATCGCCAACTTGTCATCTCCGTCGGCAGCACACCTACAGCACATGTGGTCGAGAGCCTCAAGGCGTCAATGCCGGACAACGTCAAGCTCGAGCTCCATGCGGGCAACTTCCCCTGCAACGACCTCCAGCAGGTATCGACAGGTCTCGTAACAGAGGCGCAACAGGCTGTATCGGTAGTTGCGGAGGTATGCAGCGTTTACCCTGAGAGGAACGAAGCGCTCGTAAACGCGGGAGTGATTGCGCTGTCGCGTGAGTCGAGCGCCTTTAGCGGATTCGGCCGAGTGGTGGGCAGCCCGGCGTGGGGTGTGGTGCGCTTATCGCAGGAGCATGGGATTCTGGGGACGGCCGAGGATCGAAAGGTAGATGAAGATTTCAAGGTTGGACAGCGAGTCGAGTTGTGGTGCAGTCACTCATGTATTACTGCAGCAGCATTTTACGTGTATTATATCGTTGATGAGGAGGGGATAGTCAGGGACACATGGATCCCTTCCAAGGGTTGGTAGATCATGAGCAAGTCATCAATTAACAGTGACCTTAAATGGACATTTGCAACAATCAGCACAGAATTGAGCGTCCTGATTCGCTCCCCCAGGTCCTGTTCCTGGCTCCAATTTCTCCCGAACCAAGCAAAATCCTGCTTTGTCTTTGGCAAGCCTGAGGGAAAGCTTCATTGTGGATCTCGAGCCGCATACGTCATCGGCGAAATACGGAAGCTTCAAAAGGTGCGGGCTTCTGATCTGCGTCACATGAAGTGCACATCTTCCCTCCTCCATCTTTTCCTCGGTCACGATACTTTTGGCTTTAACTCCATCAAACCCGCTACCTCTCGACGAATTTACCAGGACAACACATCCTCATCAACCCGAGTCTACTCTTTAATTCTCTCTCTACTCGTTACCCCGCCTTCACCATCAGTAAGTATACACGTCACTAGACCGTATTTGTGCCCAGTATCAGATCACTGACTTTATCACAGTGTCTTACGCCGACGTTGCTGCCACCGGTCCTAAGCAGACCCCCGAGGAGGTGAGTGACTTTAGCTAAGCTATAGCTTCATTTCGTGATTCTTCTTGCTAACCCCTCCAAGGCTGCTGCCCCTCAACCTCCCCAGATCGTCTCTGACGAGTCTGCCTCCACCGCCTCTCTGGTCGATGTTGATATGCCTAGCGTGCACACCGTCCCCAACGACTTCCTCGAGCAGGAGATCCAGACAGAGACCCAGGCTGCCCGCATTGGTCGAGAGGAGGAGGCCGATGAGCGCGCAGAGAAGCGAAAGCGTGACGAGGTTGCTGCCAAGGCTAAGAACACCGACAATTGGCTCATCCAACAGTTCTCCCGTCTGTCCGACGGCAGCGCTACTGGTCTCGTTATCGCCAACTTCGCTACTGTTGTCGGCTTGAGTGCATACCTCGGCTACAAGGGCTGGGGCCTGTACGAGAAGGGCAAGCTCGACTGGAAGGCCGTCGGTCTCGGTGCCGGCATCCTCGCCAGTGTGACTGCTGCCGAGGGTGCTGTTGGACGATATCTGTACAAGGGCAAGAAGGGCGGTTCCTAGGAGGATAGCGGCAAGGTTAACCCGCGGCAAGTACGACAATGGCATGTGGTTTCGAAAAAGAAGCCCAAGTCCTCGTGAGCCAGCTAAGGCTTACTGGGGATTATGAGCCTTGTTCATGGATGAGATGATATAGTTTTTTTGTTGTACTGCGTTGTTTCACTGTTTCATAGTTTCTACTCTGGTTGATACCGGTTTATTACCCATCTTAAATACATGCGCAGGCACGATAATTCGATACCTCAATTCAGAGGACTTTTACGTTTGGCATGTGATAGCACGAAGGTCTGTCGATCATATGGTTCTTGACAAAATTGAGATGTGATCGTGTCTATTAATGTGCGTGGCTTTCTGTCCCTTCTCATCATACAGCGTTGGTACAGATGTGAGCATCCTTGCTCATGCCAAGATCCTAGATATTTTACAAAAAGTACGTTTTCAACTCAACACCGCCAGTATTTTACATCTTTTACTTCTTCTCAGCCTTCTTCTTGGCCGCCTCCTGCTTCTCGATAACTTTGATCTCCTCATTGGCAGCTGTAGCATCGTGAGCTTGGTAGGGCTCAACGGCCACCTGCTTCTTGGGAACATCGCTCTTATGCATGTCCTGCCACAGGTCGGGGTTGCTGGGCTTTTCTACGGGAGTCGCAACGTCCTGGACCTTTCGGGAGCCAGTGATAATGGCTTGCTTCTCGGCTTCGCTGGACGTGGCTCGTGGAGGGGCCTGCTGGTCTGGCTCGGCGGAAGCAGAGGAATCTTCGGGCAGGGACTTCATATCGACAGCAGGGGGGCTTTGGGAGTTGGGGGCAGGCTGCTCGTCGCCAAACTCGGGAGTAGGGGGGCCGTCTTCGTCATCTGCGAGCTCGGCGCCATAAATCTCGGGGTACTTCTTGAAACACTCTTGCATGCCCCTGTAAATCAGTTAGCAATCTGTAAGTCAAGGTCATCGTTCGATATGACGTACTGAAACTTCTCAATGCAGTCCATGCCCTTGGGCTCTTGCTCGGAGAACACGAAGCAGCTAAAAGCAGTCTTGAACTCCTCGCCGCAAGGGCCGTCGGCCATACCGCCCAGGCAAGGGCAGTCCCAGTTGATCTCGCCAGTCTCGGGGTTGAAGGCGCCCTGCTGGCCGGCCTCTTCTTCTAGGGCAGCAGGTGAGCCATCGGCGGCGGCGGCTTGTGTGTTGGATTGTTGAGGCTCGGGGGTCTTTCCTGACTCGGTAGGATTCTCGCTCTTAGCCTTGATCTGCTTGCGCTTCTCTTCAAGGACGGAGTCGACTGTGGGAAGATCGTCGTTGGAGAAAGCAGCGGGCGCGGGAACCGTTTTTGCTTCTAATTGTCAGTCGCATGCTCTACCTGTTTCCGAGCAACTGGGACGTACAGATAGCCTCATCAGCAAAGATAGGGCTTGTGTTATAGTAATAAACGGCCCCGAAGGCCAGGCCCAGTCGCATCGCAGAGCTCTTCCATGATCGGGACTTGTCGGCGGGAGTAGCTGTCGAGTTGAATCGTCGAGGGGCGGCACGGACGGTGGTTGAGCGCAAGTTGGCAATTACAGGCCTTGAGGCCGATCGCAAAGTTGTACGATACATTGTGATATATGGGAGGGTAACAAAGAAACGAAAGAAAATGGCAGCCGAGGCGCGAAATCAAGAGATGCAAGAGGAATTGGTCAGCAACGGTGGAGCATCGGACCTGGAAGTTAAGGTTGATGATGCAAATACTGGCCGAGTTGCGTGAAAAAAGTAGTAGCCGTGATTTAACCGCAAGGTGGGCATGATAAGAGCCTTATCGTACCATGACGTTCCCCCACCATTATCTGGACAGAGCGCATTCATTCCTGTTCGTATGAGTGCCTTTAAACTCTTTGAAGCTTAGAGAGTGAAGTCTGCGCTGGGCCGCTTTGACTTCAGACTTGCTCTGTGGCTGCTGCATAGGCCAAAGCTTGTTGGCTCACCTGTTTGAAGCTAGACAAGGCAAGGCAAGGCAAGGCAGGGAGAGGCTGTTGCACAGGAAAACGAGGGGAAGTTCTCGAGCTAGGTCTAACAGGAACATTGTCTTGCTGTCTCTTCTCCCTCAGAAGAAAAAGCAAATCTCTCTTGACCAAACAGGTTGACAGCGTCATACAAGGGAGACTGTGATCTGGTTTCTATTTACCACCGCCATTTTCTTCTCATCACAAGTCGCATACTGACCGAAGCTGTCCTCATCGAATCATGGCGTCAAAGACCTTCGACTGGCGACCGGCGAAGCTGCTCCAGGACTATAACATAGGCCAGGAGTTTGCTCTACTTGTGCTAAACCAGCCTCTAAAGAATGGTGTCAATCTGCGCAAGCTCTGGAAGAACTGTACGTAGCTTGATTTGTTGCCGCTCTTGCGACTCCGGTGCTAAAGGTTTCCTTGTTTGCAGCTTCTGTGAGAGTAGCCGCTGATGGAGGAGCGAACCGACTACATAAGCTATCGTCTTTCCACGGAAAATACGTATGTACAGGATATTCGGCTGAGAAAAGTAACTTGTTCAACTGCGTGACAGTTGCTGACTCTGATAGTCTAATCTCCAACTCATCATTGGCGACCTCGATTCTCTCACCCCAACGGTCCGCGATTTCTACTCGTCGCAACCCTCCCCTGCAACAGTTATCCACGATGCTGATCAAGAGTCGACCGACTTTGCCAAAGCCATTCGCTGGATCCGTAAAGAACATCCCGACGGAATTGATATTGTTGCTCTTGGAGGCATTGGAGGTCGTGTAGACCAGGGTATTTCCCAGCTTCACCACCTTTATCTCTTCCAAAACGACCCTGACTATGCGACCGGGCGTGTCTTCCTTCTCTCTGGCTCGAGTCTCACTTTCTTACTCAAGTCCGGCACCCACCAGATCCATGTCCGCGAGGAGGGAGAGGAGGACGCCTTTGGCAAGCATGTGGGTATCATCCCTCTCAAGGAGGCAGCCAACATTACAACCAAGGGTTTTGAATGGGATGTTGAAAATTGGCGTACCGAGATTGGCGGCAACCTCAGCACTAGCAATCATATCCTGCCCGGGTCGCAAGTCGTGACAGTGACAACGGACAAAGATGTAATTTTCACAGTGGCACTTAAGGAGGGCGACGGCGATGACGAGTAATCTAGTTGCTCAAGAAAGCGAAGAGCAAGAATTAGGTTGCCTTTTATTTGAGCACGCTTGAGACTGGTATGGTACAAGCAAAAGAAGAAAGAAGAAAAACACACGAGACACACAAAGACTCCCAAGCGCCGCGCTGATGCCCGAATACGTACATGTCCGTGACATTTCCTCCCCTAAGTACATCCCAAGTCGGTTTTGTTCTATCGCAAGAAATGGAGCACCAGCCAGCAAAACAGGAAGAATGCTATCACACCAGCAAAGAAGATCCATTTGTCCTCTTTCGCTCTTCGCTCCACCATGCGGATCGTGTCGCCGCTGACGCCCAGAGTGTTGGCGACGCTGTAGAGTCGCTTCTGGGTGCTCTTGAGCATCTCGCGCTGCTGGCCCAGATCACCCAGGACAGCCTGTCCGCGCGCAATGTAGTCGTCCAGCGCCTGGTTTGTGTTTGAGAAGAAGTTTTGCTCCCTGAATGCATGGGCCTCGCGCATCTCATCGGGTGAGCCTGTCGTCAACTGTCCGCCGGACTGGGATGGGTGTCGAGGTTGGAAGACAGAGTGTGTGTTGGTTGTGGTAGCGTTTGCATAGGGGTTTTCAGGGGTAGCGTTGTACGGTCTTCGCCCGAGGAGTTCCGTGCGGTTATCCTGGTGTAGGGCATCCTCGCGAGCCTTCTTGAGCGAATCGACCTGTGTTCTAAAGTCGGAAAGATCTTCGCGGAACCTCTTCACTCGCTCGAAAGCCTCCTCTTGCTTCTTGGGGACAATCTCCTGGCGGGAGAGGCTCTGGTATTCGTCGAGGGTCTTAGTGAAGGAGGCGATCGAGGCGGACACGTTTCCAATATCGGAGGGGGTTGATTGGGGTTTGCTATTGAGGTTGGAGAGCTCTGCGCGGAGGGACTTGCTTTGCCTCAAGGCGGAGTTGTATGCGATATTCTAAGTGAAGGAGTCAGTGGGTTTATAGAGAGTGGTAGGTATGGTACCAGCTTACCATGATGAAGGACTTGTAGTGTGAAGCTGGTGGATGTCGAGCGGCGTGCAACGACAGCTTTCATCATGGTTTCTAGGTATTCAGATACATGATAAGGCCAGATCTCGCGGAACGGATTAATGAGGCCCCGTCTGAGAGTCTCGATCTGGCTTACCCTGTATCTGTATGATATCCAAAAGCATATTCCTTTTTTTGTATGATAGATGTCAATCATATATACATATTAAGGTGACAGCTCTATCCTTTTTGTCCAACCAATAGGCCTCCCAACGGTAACAATAGCCTTTCTGTTGGCCAAGTCCATATTGATGTTGAACAGTGTCACAGTCCCCTGACCTGGTGAGGTTTCAGCGCGATTGATAGACGCTGGATACCCTTGTTCGTCTTGAAACAATTCAAAGAATGAAGAATGATCAATGCCTGTAGAGGCCAATTTCTCTTCGAGCAGCTCGGAGATGCGCTTCATACGCTCTTTGGAATCAGGTAGCCAACCGGGCTCATCGACTCCCGGGTGATCAAGAAGGAGGTGGTTAGTGTGAGGAAGCGTTCCGTTGCTGTCAAAATTGATCTCCTCTATGCCTATGCTTGTGCATTCCAACCCTATAGCTTCGGATTGGTCCGCTACTAGAATATGGCCACTTCCGGCTGTACCGGTTTGGTAAAGCTTATTCGCCGCTTCCCGCGCGGATTTCGATTCGAGAGCTGTCCGCAAGGCAAGGTGAATTGGAAGTTTAGTATTGTCAACTCCGCGAGCTCGAATGGCATTTAACAAGGTTCCCACGCCGGAAGAGTTGATACCAATCTTGCCTATCACCCCTCCTTCAGTCACCATTGAGATCTTGGGTAGATCTGTTCCAGGCTGGGAGATGTGACAGACAATGAGGTTTGGGGCTTGTTGAGGCTGCCAGTCCCAATTCTGTGCCAGAAGAACTTCGCCGTTTGGCTGCCGGTATGCAGCACTTGTACAGCCGTCGGTTTGGAACGGGGAGCTTGGGGCACTCGTGTAGAGACTGAATGTGATTTCTGTTCGGACGTTGATAGCAACGATGTCGACGAGGTCAACGCCAGCGCCGTCTGCTAAGCCTTGCAGCTCCTGTGTATAACGGGGAGAGAGCTTCTCCAGAGGCTCAAGGTAGTGCGCTGCCTCTTGGCGTACAGCTCCCCAGTTCATGGAACATGTTTTTTGGAACAATTCTTCGTAGAAGGCGAGAGACCCCGCTACCTGGTCTCTTGCTGCTCTGCCATGTTGATAGCCGATCTGAGGATGTTTGTCAGAAATAGTCTTGCTTGGTCTGTATT
The DNA here is from genome assembly GCA_012977755.1 of Fusarium nurragi. Classification (NCBI taxonomy): domain Eukaryota; kingdom Fungi; phylum Ascomycota; class Sordariomycetes; order Hypocreales; family Nectriaceae; genus Fusarium; species Fusarium nurragi. The sequence goes on along the minus strand of JAALXI010000339.1, from coordinate 36,363 downwards.
GAGATGAGTTATACCTCGTAAGGTGTGCCTGAGCAGTGTACCTCCAGCATGATGAGGTGTTTTTTCTTGGGAACAGAACAGTGTTAGTATTGAAGGTGAAATGACCTCCCGCTTACCCCAACATGAGCATTGCATACGCGGTTGAGCACTGTATCTGTCGGATCAACAGTGGGGGTTAGTTGAGCTTGGCAGCTTGCACACTTCTTATCAGGTTACTTTGACGAATCATTCATCGTTGGTTGATAACCTTTAGCACAACATTATATGGTATTTGATGTGATGCTATTCTGAGTCCTGAATTCCAAGTGTGGATTGTTCTTAGTCATATTCTTTTGTACGAGTAACTCTGGATTATATAATGAATAAGATCAATTCATGGAAGCTGTTTGCGCTGGACCTTGCTTTTGACACGATGAAGGATCATTGCAGGGCATATTCTGACTTGGGAGGATAATAACCGGGCAGAGTCGGCTAAGCCTCCGATGGTTTTACATTGTTGTGGACACCTCCAGAGGCATAAGCGGAATATGATTGGAGGTTGGAACAACTTCTTATCAATCTTCGGCATTCTTCTCCGTTGGTAACCTCAAGTTCTCGCGAATGCGACTGCATTGCTTCACCCAGCCTCCCTGAAAGGCATAGAGGGAGTCTACCCAAGACACTACCAAGATGGGAGACTCACTACATTTGAGTGACCAGATTGGCAGATTCAGTCTCTCTACTATCGATCCTGCCGATCCTGCTTACACTCCGCTTCTCTACCGACTCCGCGAAGAAACCTTCCAGAATCGGACAACTCAAGTTAGACATGGCTCGTATCTAAGACGTTTCTCCCGAGATACTTCCATCGACATTGTTGCCGCACTCCAAAAAGACTCTGGAATAGACCTTGACAAGTTCATGCATCGATATGGACTGACGGGTTGTGTGGTTGTTCAGAACGGAGCCATACGGCTTGAAGAGTACAGACACGGTAATTCGCGAGCCTCTCGAAACGATGTTCAGTCTGTCACCAAGTCGGTAGTTTCCACAGCGTTGGCTATCGCTCAGCAGGAGGGAAAGCTGTCCGTCAACGACCCAGTATCTCGTCATGTCGAAGAGTTAAAAGGATCCGCCTGGGCCGATGTGCCTCTTCTAGCTCTGTCCAGCATGTCGTCAGGGGTAGTCGAGCAGTCCGAAGAAGAGAGACCTGCAGATGTTCCGAATCCTATGTACGCAACAGAGCTTTACCCTCAGAAAGACCCAGAGGCCGTCCTCAACTGGCTCAAGACGTCTAAGAAGGTGGCTGAGCCGTGGGAGGAGTTTCACTACTACAACCCTAACTATTACGTGCTTTCAACGGCTATATCTCGTGCGACTAAGCTACCTCTTGACGAGTACCTCTCCCGTGTTATATGGGAGCCTGCTGGAATGCAGTACGACGGATATATACGAACGACCGGCGCGGGACATGTTGATGGTCACGGCGGTCTTTCAGTCACCCTAACCGACATGGCACGCTTTGGGTGCTTCATTTTGGATGGTTTCAAAGAAGAAGGAAAAGGCCCCAACGTACCGCCCGGTTGGTTCCAAGACATCTCAGACGCCAAGTACAGTGTTGGGGCCAGGGCTCTCCACCCTGATAACTTTGTCTCCAACTTTGGCTACGAAAGCGGATGGTGGACGACAGGGAGAGGGGATGAGGAGTACAAGATGGGAGACGATGGAGCCTTTGCGGCTATTGGTATGTATGGCCAGTCTATTTACATTATTCCAGAGTTAGATACTGTGATCGCCATCCAGTCTGGGTATCCGGAACATGAGCTGGATCTATTCACGAAGAATGCTGAGCTCGCAACTGCTATTATGAAGGTTTTGAGGCAGCAGGATAGAAGCTAGAGGAGTAATATAGAATAGAGGGCTGACATTCTCTCATATGAACTTTCTTTAGAGCTCAGCCGGGTGTAGTCTATTATCGCGAGACAATGCCGCGGCACAATGCGAGCGAAACTTTCTTCATAACCTAATCAGGACTTTGAAAATTCTGTCTGAAGGCTAGATACGTTTCATGAAGGTTAAACGCAAATATTTCTTCATCTGCTACATCGAAGTGAACTTAGAATCTGAGGGGTTATGGCAAAAGTTTTCTCCCATCACTGACAAGGATTCTCGCTCTCTTACTTACGCTTAACATCCCAAACCGCATCTGCGTACAACCTCGACTAGTCAACATTTCACCCAATACTCACCCACAATCTACTTTCTTTCTTAACCTGCTGGAATGTATCCAGTTGATATCTCACCTGCTATTTCGCATTTCTGAAATCCTGCACAATGTCTACAGCAGTGGTGATATTCAATGGGGGGAAGAGGCCCTGCGCTACCTGTGGCGTCTCTTTTGACACCCTTGAGCAGCATCGGGAGCATGCCAAGAGTCCTTCCCAGTAAGTACCATCAAGAGTATGCAACTGAACTATATCATTTGCTAATATCGACTGCAATATCCGTAATTTGCAATACCGCGTTGCCGTCAATGACGAGACTCCTCAGAACAAATTGCGAGAGTGGTCTGAAGCTGACAAGATCTTCATCATCGAAGAGGAGAGTCCCTTGATTTCTGAAGACATTGAAGAGATCGCTCTCGGTCAAGAGGAAGAGCGTAAAGAAGACGAAGACGAAGCACCAGAATTTGACCCAGGAGCTTGCCTCTTCTGCCATCGCGTCAGATCATCCTTTGACAAGAATTTGAGTCACATGAAGGCATGCCATGGCTTCAGCATCCCTTACGTTAATCATCTTGCTGTTGAGACTGAAGCCCTGATTTTGTACCTTCACTATGTCATCTTTGGCTCTTTCCAGTGTATGTGCTGCGGAAAGCAACGATACACCCTTGAAGCTATCCAGCATCACATGCAGGCGCTGACGACCACGCGTGAGAAGATGCACCTAGCCGGGGCGACGGAATACCATGGTTTTAAGGGCAGGATGCGCAGGCAGCAACATCTTGCTAAGTTTACGTACCAGAGGGTCAGATTCAATATCGGGCCCAACCTCATGTATGCCTCGCCAGTATGGCTGGCTAGTAAGAAGCAGGTAATGTACCAAGACTTTTAACATTCAGCTCCAGAGGCTTGTTGGTGAGGCTTGAGCCCATGGAGATGGCCTTTATGCCCTTATACCTTTATGCACTTTGTAACGCTTAACTGGCTGTTGAACTTCTTTTATTTCGAGCTTTGTTTGATTCTGGAAGAGCAGGGTGTACACATGAAGAGAACCCAAAAGCTAAAATGCCAAAATACCAGGTGGGAAAAAAAAAAAAAAAAGAATGGAAAAGAAGAGGGAGATAGGACAAAGAGGAAAGAAAAGTGAGGACTGTTTGGATTCTTGCGAAGCATATTGTACTGTAGTAGCAGTAATCAACCTCGGCTGATGAACCACGAACTTGATTTTAACATAGTTACTATTCCTGCATGATATCAATGATGCCCATGACTGTAAATATTGGCATCTAGATTAAGACGCCCTATCCAAACTTGTCAAGACTTGTTGCGAGGTCCTCTACTTCAAGCTGGAGATCAAGTTACAGAAGGAAGGGAATGAAACGAGCTGTCCTTGCATGCCACTTGTCCCACTCTTGGCCAAATGCTCGCTTCAACATCACCTCTTCTTGTCTTACTCTCGTCCATACCGCATACGAAACAAGAGATGCGTACACTGGAAGCAATCCCCACATCCATGAACAGAACGTGCCGTACATTTCTGGCGGAATCCAGCAACAGATAGCTCCTTCCAACCTGGCCAGCAGCGCCACGTTGGATATCATGAGGATAACCAGGCCAGTATAGCTTGGGTGCTGAACATAATGATAGATGCCAGTAGTTTTCAGGCGATCCGGTTCTTTCAGTGCAAAGGTGAAGTTCTTTCCAAGCGAAGCGTATGGAACTAAACGGAGGGGCACACCGGCACAGAGGATAAGAGCCAGGGGTATTGCTGTTGCAGGAGACCATGTAATAAGGTCGGTATTCAGCCCGTTCTCTGTGCCATTGCGAATGAGAGAGGCTGGTATATTCGGGTAGCACAAGCTCAAGCTGGCAGTGTGGAGCGCCAAGAGCCCGAGAGGAGCCAGCACTACTTTGGTCGAGTGCTTGTTGGTTAGGAACAACCAGCGAACCAAGTCTCCTGTGGCTGGTGCTGCGTGCTCGCTGGGATTCGGTGGAGACAGGGCGAGATAAGTCCCGTATGTGGACCCCAATATCGCTGCTGCCAGAGAAGTCTGAGACAGAGAGGTTGGCAGAGCCATGGCTGCGTCACTGTCAGTGGAAAGACAAATAAGGAGTAGGCAATAGACAAGCTGATGTTGAATGCACGGGAGACTGCGATGTCCAAAAGAAAGATTGATCCGACTAGGCTAGGACAAGCGAGGAGATCGAGGCTAGTGCTGGTTTCACGTGATGGACGGTAGCAATGACGTCGAGAAAAGCATCTGGCATTTTGTTTTGTGTGAGGGATAGGGGCTAGAAATGCGCTTTTGTGAGGCTGCCATGGGATCGCAGATATAAATTTCGATATATGATATATGACGTGCATCTGATGCAATAAACAGCCAGTCAGAACCAGCAACAGTGGTTACTTTTGGACGTTCAGAAAGTCAGCCAAAGAGGAAAGGAAACCCCGCTTGGGCTGAAGCTGAGTTCCCGGGTGCGAGATGAGATTTGTCGATCGCTGTTTTGTGGCGACGGTCTAGACTCTTTGATATTTTCAACGGACGCTCTGCGTGTCTACCAGAACGTCTACCTCCCGGTTTTCGGCGCTCGTCCCCCTAGACTCTAGTGGCGAGCGCTAGAAACCGAAGCGCCATGTCTCACTTTTCTTTTCGCCAATGATGGACTCTGCCGTTGTGAAAAACGTCTGAGAGGGGAGGGGAACAATTCCACATCGACCTTTTGACATCGCTCGCTTCAACTCCAGTTTCAGTTCCAGTGCCGACGCGACTCGCATTTCTGCATGTGGCTCTAGTCAAGCTGCTGAGAATGGCCACAGCATGTGTCAGTATCCAGGTGCCTCGAAAAAGCATCGTCTCTGAAGCTGCCCGGGAGAGGGAGACGTTTAGGTACGAGGCGCTTTTCTTCACATGTCTCGTTTTTCAGCCGGGAGCACGTTTGCTGAACAAAAACCCAGATACGATGACTCGCTATTCAACCATGTCCGTATCAACAACTCTGGTGCTCCGGTTCCCAGCACGGAGCTGGCCACATGCCCAGATGTGATCTTGACGGCTCTGGCTCGACTGGCGGCCTCAGAAACTGGCGCAACGCGCTGCATGATATCCCTGTTTGACCAAACCCATCAGTATATCATTGCAGAAGCCTCATCCATGACGCCCTTGATTCCCGGCCTGGGCCACGCCGGAAACAATGAAATCCTCTGGCATTGCGGAACGGCAATTCCGCGTTCACACAGCCTCTGCGAGAATACTCTATGCGCTGAAGACTCTGATCAGTTTGACCCGACTCGATGCGCTGTTGGCCCTGAATTGCCGCTTATTGTCTTTGATGATGTCACTACCATACCCGAGTTTGCAGCAAAGCCTTTTTGTCGGCCCGGAGGCGCTGCCAGATTTTATGCAGGATCGCCAATCCGTAACGACCGAGGTGTCGACATCGGCGTTATTTGCGTGATTCACTCTCAACCTGCACTGCCTTGGGAGGACAGGCATTCGAGGCTGATCCGAGAGCTCTCGAGAGCGGTGACCGAGCACCTTGAGACCATCAGTCTCAAAAGCAACCAAAGGCGCAGCGAAAGAAAAAGCCGAGGTCTGACGAGTTTTCTTGAAACACACACTGTGACGTCTTTAACCCAGTCTTATCCTTTTGCGCGAGACCAAGGAGGGCATGAGACGCGAGATAAAACCATCTCGCCCGAAAGGCCGGAGACGGAGGATCTGCAAAAAGCATTGGGAGAGATGAATGTGAAACACTCCTCGACTTCCAGCGTCGACCGTGGTGACATAGTTACTTCTCACGACAAAGATGTGTCCACTGGCGAGGCTGTTCCTGCTGAGCCTCCCGCCAAACCAGTTGCCTCTCAGGAATCGTTCAATCCTCTCGAAACCCCCAGACAAATCTTCTCGAAAGCAGCTTCTATCGTCAAGGACTCTATCGATACTGACGGATGCTTGTTTTTGAACGCAGATATACTTGAATTTTCAAGCGCAGGCTCCTCAACTGAATGGATAGAAGAAGATATGGCGGCTCGACGCCCTTCGGCGTTCAGTCACAACGAAAGTGAAGATACATTTATCACTAGCTCTTCCGAAGAGCGCATGCGGCCATCTTGTCAAGCTCTCGGCTCGTCGGAGGTGGGCCAGGAGTACACCACGAAAGCTCGCGTTGGCCTTCCACAAGCCCTTCTTGCACGAATGATTCGACGACACCCTAACGGATATGTCTTCAATTTCGATTCTGATGGAAACTTGCAGCCTGATGAAGTACCTGACGACGTGAACCGCCATGTTTCTAACCCGAGTCATGAATGGGCATACGTCCCTGATAAACAAGAGAATAGATTCAAGCTCCAGCAACGAGAAGCAAGCATCTTGCTCGAGACGTTCCCGGGTGCTCGCAGCGTTGCTTTCGTTCCTATCTGGGACCTGAGGAAGAAACGTTGGTCTGCTGGCGGTTTCATTCATACATACAACATCAAGCGCATATTCACCGTTGATTTCGACTTGAGTTATCTCAGAGTTCTTGGAATGCTCGCAGCGTCTGAAGCCTTCAAGTTCGAGACTTTGGCTGCTGACAAGGCAAAGACTGATGCGTTGGGCTCGCTGTCTCACGAGTTGAGATCACCACTTCACGGCGCTGTTCTCAGTGTTGAACTGCTCAACGATACAGACCTGACAATTCCACAGCAGAATATTGTTCGTACCATCGAGACGTGCTGCCGGACGCTTTCGGATACTATCGACCACCTTCTTGAGTACTCCAAAGTCAACAAAGCCCTGCAACAGGAATCGGCTCGTGAGAACCAAGTAAACGGCTTTGGTTACAACAAGGCTTCTGCCTTTGGAATACCTGCCAAGTCTAAAAGAGTTGTCCAGCTTGATGTACTTGCTGAAGAAGTACTGGAAAGTGTCTATGCTGGCTTCAACTTCCAGCATGTTTCCATCAACCAACTATCAGAAAAGCCACCCCGACGCCCTGGTCACACATCTATTCGCCGGATGGACACTATGCAAGCTATAGAAGAGCTTCAGACACCACTTAGAAAGAAGGGAAATAACAAGTCGGAAACAAAGATCGGAGACGTTGAAGTCTTTCTCGTTATTGATTCACGACCATCGTGGGGATTCTACACACAGCCGGGTCCAGTGCGTCGTATTATCATGAACCTTTTCGGGAACTCGCTCAAGTACACTCAGCATGGCCTCATCAAGGTATCTCTGGAACAGACAAGCGCTATCCGAAACGACGACAACGATTGCTGGGTGACCATCACCGTTTCGGATACTGGAGTAGGCATCAGTGACGGCTTCCTGGAGAACGGCTTGTTCAAACCGTTCTCGCAAGAGAATCATTTGTCTCCAGGTACGGGTCTTGGACTGAGTTTCGTCAAGCAGATAACAGCGCAGTTTGGAGGCCACATCTCCGTCGATAGTCGAGTCGGCGTGGGCACCACTGTGACCGTCAGACTGCCGATGAAACTAGGAGATGACTGCCACAACGGTGTTTGTGAATTTCGACAGAGAGAAGAAGACTTCGAGTTGCAGACTGACAAACTACGTGGACTGCGAGTGAAGATGGTTGATTTCAACAAGGATGTAGTCACTGGTGGCGGCTCCTCCCAGAAGACGATCGAGGCTCCGGACCGACTTGTGCAAGACATGTGCAAAGATTGGCTGAATATGCAGGTCAGCACTGACTCCGAGTCACCATGCCTGATGCCAGATCTTGCAATCTGGTCGGAACAAGGTTTCGAATGTCCCTATGACCCGCAAGAATCACTGCCAGACGTTCCAAACATTGTGCTTTGTGCCAATGCCCTTACTGCGCACCAATATGCCTCTGGGACAAGGACAACACCTCGCCATGGAGTGTTCGAGTTCATTTCGCAGCCGTAAGTTACTCTGCTGTCCTATTCATATCATCAACTAACTTGTACTTCAGACTCGGCCCTCGAAAACTTGCAAAAGCATGCTCTCTCGCCCTATATCGCTGGACAATCGCGCAAACATCCACTAATTCTCCAACGACAGCGTTCACAGAGTCAGAATCCCAGAACCTCACTGTCAGCAACGCAGCTACAGTAACACACCCCAGCTCTCCATTCCCTCTAAGTGCAAACGCAACACCTACGCAAGACGAAGAGTATTTCAGAATCCCTGAATTTCTACTCGTCGACGACAACTTCATCAATCTTAAAATCCTAGCATCATACATGAAGAAGCTCAAACAGCCTTATCAAACAGCTTCGGATGGTTTGGAAGCAGTAACAGTGTACGAAGCTGACCCAGGCCGTTTCTCGTGTATCCTGATGGATATCTCAATGCCGGTAATGGACGGCTTCGAGGCAACCCGAAGGATCCGCGCCTTTGAGTCGCAGCAGGGGCTAAGACCTGCTCTGATACTGGCACTTACGGGCCTGGCTTCCGAGGAGGCGCAGAGAGAGGCGACCGTTAGTGGGCTGGACTTGTTCCTTACCAAGCCGGTCCGGTTAAAAGAGCTGGGACCGATTTTGCGGGCGAAGGGTGTTCTGGAGGAGGAATCAAACGTGGGATAGTGTTGGTCTACAAAAGGAAAGGTAATGGAAAATAAGGAATGATGATAATTAGATTGTGATGAATGTCTTAAAGACGGATAATGAATAGAAAGGGAATGGTCAAGGTAATGATAAGGAGTTAGTTTGAAAGAATCTATCATACACAGAAATTAAACAACAGTGAGAGGTACCCAACTTAAGCTACGGCCGCCATGACCATGAACTATCATATGAAAGTCACCATATGTTTTGTAACCTTGATGTTAGCTACGATAATCAAATCATTGATGTCACTGTATGATTGCAAGATCTAGTCTAGCAGCAGGATATACAGTGTAGTAGAGTTATGTCTTCAACAGTGCACAATCCTATCTGTGTGCGACTACGATGTTTGATTCTAAAGAGCCAAGTCGTGATGGGTTCCAAGGTACCACGATTACTCGCCGCCTCAGAGTTTATTCTCCCATCTTAAATATACTGGCTCAGCAAGACCATAGGCTAATAGTCACCCTTGAGCTCACACGATATACATGAGTTTATAGTACCTAACCCTCCTCCAAGGGCTAGAGCCTGATACACCATTTTCAGAATTCGCATTAGATAGATATCGCCCATCGGCAAGGACACGATGTATCGTTGGACGGAAATTATTTCTAATTGCCAGTTTCTCATATTTATAACCCCTCGCACATACGCATGTGTACGTCCTCCCTGAGCAGTGTCGTTGTATTATCTTCAGGGGGGAGACAGAGAAGAGGCACAACGGCTACGAGATATTTATTGACTTAATAAGTCTGACCAGCATGTCAACGAGTATAAAGATACTGGAATTCGACTTGATCAGGAGTATGAGGTAGGCCGTACTTTGCAGGTCTTTGTTATTGCAGGTTCGATATCTTCAATATCCTTGAGCCACCTAAGAACTTCATGAGTTAAAGCTCAACATCAAGTGTTCGATCTCTAAATCTGATGGTCCTCGACTTTCCCTTGCCTATTTTCGATGCAGTACTGATCTATTCATATCATCAAGTACTTTACTTTCACCAGATCTCCCGAGACAGACTCCCATTTCGCGAAATTGGTTAGGAGAGGTGAGGATTATATATATTAGGTATCAACATAAAGCACACGCATGGCAAAAAGCACGCTTCATCGACCCGCCATCTGCTCCGTAACCCGTGATAGTTTCTTTCACATACACACCATTCCCAATGTCCCGCCCATCGCTAAATGCAACTCCCGCCAACCGCAAAAGATAAAAAAGATGATTGATGGTTTTTTTTGCCCATAAAACGCCATGCCGTTTCATATCCGTAACCCTTGGTATCTCGAACAGGACCCAATAAGCGCCAGGCCTTTCTCTGTTGTGTGTTTTCTCTTCTTTCCCGGCTAGATTCTGTGTCTGATGTTTGTTTTGTTTTTCCTGATTTGTTGTGTTTTACTGTTGGTCTGGTGACGAGTCCATTGCAGCCTGCAGTTTCATGAATTCGGAGTAGTCCCTCTAATTCTTATCGAACTCCTATTGTCGATGAGGAGTCTCCCTGAAACGTCTTACCCAATGCTGTCGCACGCGACTGGGCATCTTGCAGAATACCATAGCCTTGCATTCGTTGATCAGCACGCCCTCGGAGATCTTAACCTGCAATTCCAAATCCTCGTCGGCAAAGTCGCGAAAGAAGATATCCAGCGCCTCCTCCTGCCAACGCAGGGTGTTTCGAGACCGTACAGCTTCGACCAGCTCATCCACCGCGGGTCCGTTGGACATGGTCTGGCTGTCCGCCTGCGATGGAGATCCGGCACTCGGGCCATCGCGCACGGCCATGGGCAGCATGGACGAGTTGAGGACGGATGCGGTGAGGGCACGAGACCCGTCGTTGGATGAAGTTCTACGACGCTTGCCGGGGGATTCAGGTGCAGCTTGTCCCAGAGGGATAGTGGAAGCAGGTGGCGTGGTATCGAACAGAACGGGGGTGCTCGTGGTAGGCAGCTGTCGCTTGCGACTCTGTGTGACAGTCTCGTCGGGCGGGGTAAGAGCATTTGCATTTGCTACAGTCGGCGGTCCACGAGGTGGAATCGTAGTAGACATGGGCCGTTGCGTCGCTGACCCAGTGGAGGACGTGGTAGGAGTCTGAGTCAACATGGGTCGCGAGTTAGGACTTTCGAGTCCTGGGGGTCGAGGAGGAGGATCGCTCTGGAGGTTGAGGATACCCGTGCCTGGCATATCGGGATCGTCGCCAATGGGACCGTCTGTCCGTCTTCGAGGTTTCATTATCCGTTTAGGAGCGCCACCCGAGCCGATGACGTCTGGGTAAAGAACTTCCATGAAGTCCTCGTGATCAAATGGTCGGCCGCGCAAAGCTCTGGAAAGCGGTTCCCTCTATTTGAGAATCAGTACATGCTTGGACACAGTCACTGAATTTGTGAGCGCCTATGGCGGGCGAGCCTCGATACTCGCGTGATGGCGGTCCCTCATCGTTCGCATCGTGGCCGTGCAAGGATTGTTTACCTCGATATGCGCAGTCCACGCCTCCTCCGTAGCAGTCACCGTCCTCGACACCTGATTGTAGACAAACTCGGGGTTCTCGCGAAGGCCTCGCCACAAGCGAAAGCGCTTCCTCGCGTTATCGCTCTTGTTGATCAGGTGGCTTTTCGCTGGGTAGGCGCCATGGCTCTCCTGCAAGGCCACGGCGGCGCGCTCCCACGCCTCGGCCTTGAAGGAGGAATTCTCGCGGAGGCCAAGCTGGACGCTCTCGCAGAGACTGCGGAAGAAAGTGGCTTCGTATGCGGGAGTCCAGCTGAAGCGCGGCGCTCTTCTGTCGCGGTCGACTCGGGCTGGGGGTTGACCGTCGGGGCCGAGGACATCGGCGTCGTCTTCGGACATTGTTTGGAAAAGAAGGATATATATAAAAAAAGGCCCCCTCGTGACTTTGAAGCGAGGCTGAGGCCGAAGCAGAAGCAAATGCTTCACCAAGACTTGTTGTCGGTACAGTATCGACCGGTAGAGTAGGATCCGGTCCAATGTGTCGGGAATTCTAAACCTTGGTCTAGCTCGCCCAGTCGGGACTCGGCCGGGCGGTGAGTTTTCGGGTGGGGGCAAAAGGGTCACCTGGGCCACTGGGAATTTCACTATGCGGATGCCTATGCGTTATCACGTGCGTTACCAAGAGAAAGGGGGAAAAGTCAAGATCAACATTTAATTATTTGCCATTTTATTTGAGCGACGTCTCAACTTTCAAGGCCAACGGCCATGACCAAGTCATGATATCATGTTATCGTCTTCGGCTTATGGCCCATGCATCGATCAATCTGAATATGCGACTCGCCGGAACTTTTGCTCCCTCCTTGCCCATCCCCCAAATCCGATACAGGGCCGCGGACAGGGATTTGCGGTAGCTGAGGCTCAACTCCTCCAATCTCCAGTGAAGGTGACCTGCACTGCAAGTCATCGCGATCTGTTAAAGGCTGTCATCCAAAGTAAGCTTTGTGATAGACTCATACCATTATGGAGATGTTCCACTGTTGGACTGGAGCATATGGCCCGAAGTATTATATGCCCGCGGCTATCGCGCGCCTTTCGTCGACCAAGATTCGCTACACGTCATTCGTCATGTCCAAGAGATTACATAAAGCACTTCAACTAAAATTCATGGTGACGACAATGGTGGGCGAGTCAATCGATGGAAAAGCTCATGCTGTTCTGAGGGCATTCCTAATTATCCGTCAGCTTTTTCCTTCACTTTTTCATACTTGTTAGTGGATTTGTCACACTCACCAGTATAAGCACTCTCTGGAGAGGCAGCAACTGAGCTTGGCCTGGTACTTGGTGATGAACGCAAGTGTTTGGACCCAAGTCGGGCAGCCGCAATCACAGTTAGGAGCTTAAACTTGGACGGCAATGGGGCCTCCTGTGACGTCTGGCTTGTGGACCACGCAGGTTGCGCCGATCACGTCGATGGTAGGGGCAGCTAGACCATCACAGGTGAAGCCCTACGTATTATCACCGTGTTATAAGTAAACTAAACGCCGTCTCCAGCTGCTCTCACAATTGTGAAGAGAGCGGGCATGATGATGGAATTTAAGTGCATTGTTAACGAGGGTGAAGAAGTAAAATCAGATAAACGAGTGACTGAGGTTGAAGAGAGCACAAAACAACGGGAAAGCCAGAAAGGAGTTGCAAGGCTTTTGAAGGGGAAGACAAGGGAGAAAGTTCCCATACCAGAAGACTCGACTCATTTACCGCAACAACCATGTGGCTGGCTGGCTTAGATCAGCCTTACTTAGAGAAATATGTGCCTTACGATTTGTGTTTCACCGTGGGGATGAATCCATGTCAGGATGATAGATCAAAAGTCCAGACCAACACGTAGCTTGGCTAGAAAGCATCTGGACTGGAACAATTTGCAGTTTATGCTCCCCGGCATATTTTCACGTATTCATGTGGTTCTAGCAGGACCAACACATGTCTCATGGCTTCAGTGTTGAGTCCATTTGGCACCATACTCGTGTAATCAGGATGATATATGAAAAGCAGTAGTAATGGGTAATGGCAATCGTCCGCATCATCAGTGTCCAGTCAACGTTCTAGTCTATGCAATATATCGTCAATCGTTGAATTCTAACCATGTCTTCTCGAAGATTGGCTCCCGTCCTGCTTGCATGCCTCATCGGTACTGTCGGTGCTTTTCAATATGTCGATAACTTGCCCAAATCATGGCGCATAACCTACTTGTCGACTTATCTCGTCCCCATGCCAGCTGTTACGACCGGACCTGAGCCCAAGGACACCTCTATTTTACTTCATCAAGTTGACAACCCTTTCTCTGTGACCCCCTTCTTTAAACCCTCCTCGGCTGAAGTTGTACCATCACGGCCTCTGCAAACGAGTTCATTCCGTTTTTCAAACAGCGTCTCGTCCATAACCAGACTTCCCAAAGCAACCTCTTTATTCTCTTTTGTTTCGTCTGATGTAACTTCCAAGAATACATCGCCCGTTGCCTTCTCAGAGTCGGATCACGTTCTTCCTACATCTGAGTTGGACACGCAAGTCTCAGACCGACTTCAGAGGCCAGTACTACGGACACCAGGACTGCTGATTCACCATGACTGATGATACGACCACGACTGCCGATGCCACTAAAGCAGAACCGACCACGGAAGGGCCCGCGTAGACAGGCGCTGATGTCCTCATGTGCTCAGGGAGCCAGTAGTGTTATGAGTGATAGCTAAGACTGGAATAGCTCAAAGGAGCCAATAAATACCCTCTTCGATACTGGGCCTGACGACGACTCCGTCGGAACCATATATGTCAGTACGTACCGACGGTTGGTCACCATCGGCAGTGATGATAAAGGGGACAAGAGCCACTACACCCTCAGCTTATACTAAAATTAACTAGGCCTTGCTCGTATCAGTCCTTGTAATACTATACTTAAAGGAAGTGCAGCAACTGTCGGCGTCCAGCGCCTTAATCAATGAAAGTTTAATCAATTCTAACGAAGCCGATGCTATCATAGACAACACAAAGCTCGATTTCTACACTCCACCAGAAGCGGACTTGGTAAGGTACTTTTTCTGAGACTATTTTTTTTCTCTCGTTTTTTTTCGCTTTCCTTTATCTTTTTACTCATTTTCGTGTGTCGAGGATCAGAAGTTATCTAATTGCACCTGACTTTCGAGTTGTACTTATGGACCCTTCTCCAAGCTATAAGCATGTTTTCAAAACACACTTGACATCCTTTGGCGAAGGATCAAGGCTACTTATTTTCTTTGCTGTGTTTGCTCCTTTTTCTTTCTTCTTCGTCTATAGGGTGGAAGTATGTATGTGGGATGGTTTATATCTCAGAGCTTTGAAGTTGCGTGATTGTATTGGACTGTTATTCCTGCTTTTCATTTCATACATATATCAACAACTTTCCAGTACCTTATGTCAAGGCTACGATAACTGGCTCACAACGAAGAAGTTATCTTCGCTCAAGTGGAAGGATGTGACTTGATATCAATCGCTTTATTCAAAAAGTAACCCAGTATGTCATTATCCTAAGTTGTCAAATCAACAATCTTGCTGGTAATTCAAAACAATCCCTGAAAGAATCGCGCCGACCACCTTTTTCCATGATGATTTAACCAACTGCATGCTTAAAGATCAACCCCTGTAGAATAGCAGAAAAAAAGAATTTTGGATGAAGACAGAAGCATTATGGGACAGATCCAAAGAAACTTGAGTTAAGACCCAATATTTCAAACATGGTTAAACTACCATAATGCCGTTTATGCATGAAAGCATCTCTATACGTACATCGCTTGTATGAAGTGAAAAGAGACAAGAAAAGGTTATGTCGAACTGTGGATGAAATCTAAATTGAGACTTCTCCAGTCCCATAACTGTGAGAAGTCGCCGAGATCAACGTCGGTGATATTTCCTAGGCCGTAGTCCACGTTCAGATCCTGGGACTGGTAGTCGACGTATTGCTGAGGCACCATGCCGGCAACATGGTGATCCATCTGGTTCATTGCGTAGAGTCCTCCACCTTGCACAATACCGTCGATGCCGGCACTGGGAGATGGTACTTGCGGCACAGCTCCTACGTTGTAGGGAATCTGAGGCTTTGCATATCCATCCAGGGGAATTTGAGTTGTTGGAACATAGTTGGTATGGTCGTGGGCGTCGTGAGAGGAATAGCTACTCTGAGGCGTCGATTCTGCACCTGCACCTTCGGAACTTTCGTAATAGCTCGGCGAGCTTTCCTGCGACTCGTGCTCTGGTTGGTATCCGGGATCTGGCTTGTAGTAAACCCCGTGGTTGGGATTGCTGACCGGCTCCGCTGGAGGTAATGGTGCGACACGCTGTTTCTTGCGAAGAAGATTCTCACGCGGAGGGTGTGCTTTTCGGGGCATTTTCTGGGCCATCTTGATGAGGATGTCATAAGACGTCTTAGCAGTCTTCGACAACGACTTGAGGCGCTTGAGTAGTTTTACTGAGCTGTCCACCGAATCGATGATCTCATCCTTTCTCGGAATCGTGTCGTCGTGATCCTTTATGATAGCGGTGGAGAGAACAGCTGCTGTGTCAAAGAGGGAGAAAATGATGAAGTGAAATCTGCCGTCTCGGTGCGAAGCATGGTTGGCCCATTGATTAGTGGTTTCCAAGTTCCTCAAGGAGTAGTAGATAGCGTCTGCTCGAATGGCCAAAACTTCCTCCGAGGAATTTTTTGTGTAAACCTGCGCCATGAACGATCGCATAGGATTCAGAATCATCAGATATGCCATTGTATGCAGGTAAAACCGGTGGTAGACAATCCAACTGTACTTAATGTCTTTGGATGTATCAGGGTTGTTCACATCGTAGACTGCAGGAAAACGTCTTATCCATTCCTCAAGCGTGGCTTTGTACTCTTGGATGTCGTGGGTGGAGGTGATGTTCTTAGGAGCACCCCATCGCTGTGCGAGTTGCGCGACCAGTTCTGATTGAAGTTTCATGTGTAGGAGTGGCGAGGGAGAGAAATCTTCAAGTGCCAGACTTGGGGGCTCCACGTTGATGTCGCTATGGTCAATAATCGTCGGTCGGCCCAGGCCAGAAGCGAATTGCCTGTCCACTGATTAACACATTGTTCAAAGGCATGGGGTTTATCTCTCTTACCAATCCCAGCAATCCAAGACACACCACGCTCTGCGTCGCATTTCACGCTCGAATTCAGATAGACCTTCAGCGATGGCAGTTCGGTGGAGACCTTAATAATAATGTCAGTATAAACAACAGGAACCAAAGGGAATGCATTTACCTAACTCGTGCGCCTCTCGAACAGCAGCACCAATGACATGCCAAGCTTCAACAAATCTTGCCTCAGACTTATACCAGTAGATCGAGTGGAGCATCCACTGAATATTGAGAAGATGGCAATGACCAAGAGGGATCACCCTCCCAAGTTCCGTGGCGGCTTTATGATACTCTACGGTTAGCTTGTCCGAGGACTCAGATAGCTGAACCTCAACGATGGGCTTCATGTCGACATCAAGGTGCTGGGTAGCACATGCACAGACCATTACCAGAAGAATTGTCCACTGCAATGAGAGTGATTGGTTGCGAGACCTGCGGTCCCACCATGCTTGATACTCTTGGAGGAAGACGGGCGGATAGATGATGTAGTAATGATAATTTATGTTGTTGAAGAAGCTTTGAACAAGGGCGTCTGAGCACGGGTTAGACCAGTCTCTTTCAATAAATTCTAATCTATCCTGGGGATACTCACCCATCTGGGGGCGCGCAGGCAGAACATCAATGGCGTGCTTGAGCTGAGGGCAGGTACTTGGATGAACCCAGGTCAGTTCGCCTAGAGGTTTCTTGTCCTTCTGTCGAAGATTCTTAGCGCACGTATCGACCAAGGCAGCCTTGAGTGCCAGTTCAGAACTCACCTTCGGATCGATGGTCAGAGACTCAAAGAGGGGTCCAGCGGCATAACCCATAGCCCCGAGTCCAACATCATCCTCCTCCTCATCAGGTTCGGAACTCTCGGGGTCGGCGTCATCCTCACGGCTACGCGAGCGCTTCTTCTCACTACCCGGCGTGAGACTGTCAGAGGGCGAGCTGGCTGCGTTGCCCTGTATGAAGCGGCATTTGTCTGCGACCTTTCGCTTCTGGCAGTGATTGCAGGGCCATTCTCGGTTGCACTACCGGTGGTCAGCGCGGGGCTACAGGGTCGTACTGAGGCCATAGGAAAGAGCGCAACATCGTCTCCAAGACCTTCTCGTCGGGTTACCACTTACCTTTTGCTTCCTGCGATGGCACTCAGCGCAAGCCGAGCGATATTGGCCTGTTTGCGGACTGTTATCCTCCATGTTAAGGTGGAGTTGATGTGTGGAGATCGACAGGGAGCGACGCGAAGGAAACTCCAAGGATGGGCTGGGGAAAAACTTTGACGCGTTGTTCCGGGAACTTTCTCCAATCGGCCTATGGAGACCAAGATGGTCTTAACTGTTTATAGATTAGTTTTAGTCTTGGCGGATGATGCCGCCGCTGCCCCCCTCCCGTGCTGATTTAGATCTCGATTTTCTTTGCTTTTGGTTCTAGACCTCGGCCAAACCTGCAGTCGGATTTGTAAAGGGATATGAAGGAATTGATGATACTGACTCGTGGGAGATTTCAGAATTACCGATCGAGTATTATGTCAGTCCGAGGCTGTCTTCGAGTCATCAAGTCTACCTAGCACCTACATCTGAGGACCGAGCAAGTCGTAACGTAACGCCTCGAATGCAGCCTCCCTCGGTCTACGCGAACCTACCAAGCCACATTCTAACCTGTACAGCTATCCATTCCATGTTTGGCAGAAAGGCTTCAGGCTTGCGGGGTAATCTGACGATGATAGGTCGCCATGCACAGATGTGCCTCGGCAAGGCTGAAATAGACTCGTACTCCATTCGTCCGACGTAATACAAAAGGTCTGGAATTTTGAATTACTGAACATGAAATGGCGCCTTCCGCCTTGATTTGCGTTGGCTTCACCAGTGACTGATCGCGGCTGCTGTCCGTGGGTTCGGCACGGAGTGATTGTGTGAGAGCTCCGGTTCATGCGACACAGACCAGCCTCAAGCGAGTCGTTGAATAGTAATCACCCCAACTGCCAAGTATTTGTAATTAGTACTCATAAGTTTTGTGGCGCAATGATCGGCAGAGGGAACCTCTAAGCTCTTTGGGGCTTTGGCCAACATCTTGAAGTAACCTAGTGGCTAGTCTTCTGCTCAGTTGAGTCTACCGGTAGACGTTTCCACGGCCCTTCTATACTGTTTGTGTCATGGTTTTCTTGTTCATGCTGCGAACTGACTCAATTAGGACTCGCGCAGCTTTGAAGTGCTCATGTTTGGGATCATAGTCTGTAGCCTTGTCATGGAGACTGAAATTCCAATGTGAGACAGTTCCAGCCTCAAAAATGGAGAAAAGCCAAGTTCTGGGATTTGGTCCGACCAAGATCAATGTTTCACTCGAGCAATTGAATCTGTGCTTGAAAGTACTTTTGGCTCTTTCGTCATCGACCTCTATTTTCTTCCTTTAGGTCCCTCAAAGGCCTGTTGATACCAGCCATGAGTTTATCAGCTCTATTCCCTCGCAAAAGCTTGCCTGATATCCCGCAAAGATTTGATTTGCTTCCCATTTTTATCAAAGTTATCTTCACTAAGCCAAGTCTCGAATGCGTTCTTAACCAAAGGCCACTCGTCATCAGTGATGCTGAACCAAGCCGTATCTCGGCGCCTTCCTTTGATTATCATGTGCTTCCTGTTTGAAATATTACTACCGCGTCATGAGATCAATAGTCGTGATAGATACCTGAAAGTGCCCTCAAACACAAATCCCAGGCGCTCAGCAGCTGCAAGACTGGGCTTGTTGAGATGGTTGGCTTTCCACTCCACTCGCAAATATCCAAGGTCCTCGAAGGCATACTTGATGATGAGATAAAACGCCTCGGTAGCAGCTCGTGTCTGTTTCAACTGCGCACCAAATATGATACTACCAATTTCGATTCTTCGGTGGCTGGGAACGATGTTGAGAAAGGACATCTGACCAACTGGCTCAGACTCAGGATCATGGCGAGGGCCGGAGAGAACGGTGTAGAACAACGGATCATCCGTCTTGCTGAAACCTTCGACGGCTTGTCTCCATTCCGCTGGACTAACATAGGGACCTCCAAACATATAAGTCCAAAGGTGACCATTTGCGCTACCACCGAGGTGTTTCCAGGTTGGATCGGCGTGAGAAGGCTCCAATGGGATGAGAGATGTGTAACGCCCGTCTAGCGAGCAACGAGAGGGCTTGGACGCAGTGCCCGATGGGGTGATGGGTCCAACTGTTTGTTTGCTCATAGTTGTGATTGATGTGCCTGGTGAATTGAATTTGAGTTCCATGAGTCTGGAACTGTCCTTACTTAAAAGCAAGCGTTCGGTACTCGGATCCGAATCCATGATAAGCTCGGCACTTTCACCCGAATGTGAGTCAGCACATGCTCCTATCATGTGGGTGGTATTATTGCGCCTTCTCGTTAATTTATCCACCTCCGAAGGTGATATGTAATATCCATGTATGTCTGGAGTATAGTAGGCTTTGAATCGGGTATCTTAAGCTGAAGTCATTGAATTTGGCTTTACCTGTAAGGCATCTCAGGATTTAATCAAATAAGTGGAAGGCGGGATTTAGTACATGCTGCATGTCCACAACGTTCGTGAATTGTAAACCTCCAATGTTTACTGGTAGATTTATGTTCAAATAGACGTACAGTCAGACATTGGGGCAATAACCGTTTCTATTAAAACCCTAGAGGCATGGTGGATCAAGTGTAAGCAATCATGGGACTTGAGTATCATGACTTTCTAAAAACAAATGATAAACAAACACGACGTGGAACAGAAGACACTTAGGTAGAGAATTGGGATTTCTTTCAACTTAGTTTGCCAGCATTGAAACCTTGCAAAGTAGATTTCTACGGCCATCATGCCCAGTTTTGTGGTATGATAGTATTGCATTCAGATCCCTACCCTAGAGCTCCATCCGTGACGTTGAAAAGCCTCGTCTAGGCTATCCGCCGATCAGGCAATCTGACATGGTTGCCAAGGCTCTCACTTCCAATTACATTGTAACGCGCGATGTAGAACCCGCTATGGAGACGTCATGTGAGCCTGAGCCTCACTATTTGAGATCTATGATTGATCATTGGTGGCATTGATCACGAAACATCACAAAACCCCACGTTGTTTAATTCAGCCTTGTAACGTGCGTATCGAACGCCATGATTCAGGTGGCCAGAACCCGCGTTATTGAGGCTTGATGTAAACGCAATCCAATTTTAGTTTTTTATTTGTACCTCATGTCAAAGAAAGAAGATATTTCGAACGCTCAATTAGAGCAATCCGTGTCAACGTCAAGCTCAACGGAGCCTCCTCCTTCACATGATCTCGAACAGACTCAACCTCCGCAACTAGGTGATCACACCAACGCAGCGGAAGTGTTACCAATTATTGTCCTCGACGGCACCACATTCTACTCTGTGTTCGCCCCCAACCGCATTTTTTACGAACTCAGCAACCCCCATATGAAGCAACTCGCAAAGTCTACGCCACTGAAAAGATACGATATCGCGTCGTAGACGCTGGCTCTGAGCCGAAGCTCAAGCACGTTATCGACCATATCTACGACATCAGATGTGGTCCCATGGCCTTCAACAAAGAATGTGGCACTCATTGGGAAACAAGCCAGAAGCGTAGCGATAAGAACTTGACTATGTCTCAAGGTATCGGAGGAAGTATCGAAGTCGACGGGCTGCTCAAGGCGGACGCCCCTCAGAGAGATCGGTTGAATCAAGGCCGGAACAACACTGTTGTATGGAAAGATGTAATTATTTCACTGGTTTTGCACAAGTCTACTAACCTTTCTCTAGCCAAACGCATTGCGTCTACCATGCCTGGTGGTGCATGAATTATGCGGTACGGTACCGGTACAAGGTAGGCTGCGAGGTATTCAGTATATTGAGAATAAGGAAAGACCACTCAGTACAAACCAAGACCCCTGTTGGTTGAAATATGTATTTTCTGATCGTTCTTCCGTGAGTGAGATTCCTCGTGCGCTAAACGCGTAGTGCTGAAGGGCACTTTCCAGGCCGCTGGGATCGCCAGTGATGAACTTAGAAGACTCCACCAGATGCTCTATTTATTCGTATAGGTGAAGCAATATGTCGACAGACTTGCTAGGCGTATTATTATACTAAGACATCGGCAATTTCCAAGGCATGTCCCAGTGAGGACTAATTTCGCTTAAAACCCAATACTGAATTGAGTACGGAGTACGGAGTCAACATGATGGTATATCCCACATCTTGTAGAAATATCGGGAAACGGTGTACGAGCAGAGCAATCAATCCCTGAATCGAAGACCAAACATCTTTTGTCAGTCGCAAGGATGTGCTCGACTCCTCAAAATAAGAATAGCACTCGGTGATATATGCCGCGTTCATACGGATAATTGCCACGATTATCGACCAGGATACCGGGATTCTGCATAACCTCCACGGAGGACCCGGCTGGTCGATACAGCGTTAAGCTATTGACCAGACTCATTTCTACACAACAGAGCCACACGAATCTCGGTGAAATACTTTTATCCATCACTTGCTAAAATAGTTTCCGTCCGTTGTGATTCAGTCACCCGCGTCTAGAAGGCAATAATCCCGTCCTAAACAGCGGTCTTCATGCCCAAACAAGTCCTCCAAAGAGTCCGGTAATGCTTGGGGCCCAATACTCGCCTGAAATGTACCCCTTTTAGCGCCCTCGTGGCGTGAGCTAGACTAATAAAAAACAATTTCTCTTGGCGTGTGCCGCCTGTAATTTAAGGAACCAGGGGGCATCAGCTCAAAAGATCCAGACTAGGCGAGATGATTAAAATGAATGCACACCCCCTAGCTTCAGCTTCGTTCAGCTCCCAGCTCCAGCTGTTCTCGAATAATCTGAACTTGGCTTGCTTCTGAATGAAGTCGTGGATGGAGGGCAAAGAGTCCAAAATGGCTCCGACAAGCCGCATCGCTTTTTTGGCGCTGTCTTTCCTCCTCACAGGCCATTTTGCAGCTGCTGGTGAGTAACTAACAGCCCCCTTGTAGCCAGAGCTGCACTGACATGCGGGTTCAACCCGTTTAGACTGCGACATTTCCGGCAATTACACAATTATCGAATCACCCGACGGCCAAGACGGAATTTCATCTTGCAAAGATGTCGACGGTTCTCTATCACTTCTCTTCGACCAGGACCCTTCTTCGTGGCCGTCCGACAAGGCCACGGTCGATCTCGGCGATATCAGCTCTCTTACCGGCAGCCTGGTCATCTACCCCCACCACGATTCCAAGAGGACTGTCGTCACTGCGTCGAGTTTGAAGACGATTGATGGCGATCTCACGATATGGAACACCGGCACGGGCAAGGACCATACGATTGAGGAGTTTGACTTGGTTTTCGACGCATTGGAGGAAGTCGGCAAAGGTTATGTCATTACAAAGGCATTCGCTAAGCTCTCAATTGAGCATAAGAAGGATATCGAGGTAGGCTCTCTGATGAGAGTTACCGAAACTGAGGTGGAGGAGCTGCAACTCAATGGAGTCCATACCGTCAACGGAGACTTTTCGATCGACTCCAACTGGCTGATGAAGGAATTGGATGTCACTGCTCTCACCTACGCAAACAAGGGCTTCAGTGTCAAGGGCAACCCTGCTCTCGACAAGGTCTCGTTCCCCAAACTCAAGACAGTCAAGGGAAATCTGGAGGTTAACGAGAATGGCGCTTTGGCGAAACTTCGATTCGCTGCCCTCGAATCCGCTGCGACTATGTCTATCACGGCCAACGGAGGGCCTGCTACCGTGTTGCTACCTTGGCTCTCATCGATTGGAAACAGCACCACTACTGCAACCTCCAACTTCGGGGGTATAAAGACTATTGAGTTTTCGTCTTTGCGCAAGGTCAAGGGCTCACTGACTTTTGAGACCAACGCTTTTGAGGATCTAACAATTCCTCTATTGAAGGAGATGGATGGTGGTATCACCGTGGAGGACAACCCGTCCCTGACGACACTGGCTTTACCGAGAGTTACTTACATCGAGGAACTGGACATCAGCGGCAACGACGAACTCACCAACATCACAGCCAACGCCCTCAAGTCTGCTGGTACAATCTCGATCAAGGGACCTTTAACGAATGTTGAGTTTTTCAACCTTGAAAAGGTCACCGGAGATTTCAAGGTCGTTGGCGGTAAGTCCATGGACTGTAGCTGGTTTGACGCGAATGTCGAGAAAATAGTCGTAGGAAGTTACACCTGTGTTGGAGATCATGATGAGAAGGAGAGAAAGCCGAGTACTGGTGGTATTGAGGATACCGAGGGCAACCCGGAAGATTATATGTCAGCCGACGATGACGATGACAGTAACGATGGAAGCGGCAGCAGTGGAGGTGGAAGTGGAAGTGGAAACGGCGGCAGCCCGGGCAGTGGTCGTTCTGATGGCGGCAAGGGAGGTCTTTCAACCGGTGCAATGGCGGGCATTGGAATCGGCGTAGCCATCGCAATCATTTCCCTAGTCGTAGGAGCCGTGATGTTCTGGCTGTGGCGCCGACGCAAGACCACCGACCCCAACGAAAAGCGCCTCGGCAGCAGCGGCGGCAGCTCAACCAAGTCCAACATCTTCGACGGACGAGAGATGGGTGTCCAGACAAAGATCGAAGCCACCAACCCCAGCCCCTCGCCCAGCGCTGGAACATTGAATTTCGGACGCAACTCGCTCATCGAGACGACTGGTGGCTTTATGGAGAAGGGCCTGGATAGGTGGAAGTCGATCCGGAGAGTGAGTGTCTCTTCGAGGGGTTCGTCGACTGTTAAGGAGGGGACGAGTATTCTCAAGGCTGATGGAGAGTAAAGTGGATGGAAGGAGTGTTTGAAATGCAATCCAGCGTATAGTGATTAGTGATACCACATTTGTTAGATAGACATTAGCAGGAAGCGACCTGCATTTCATATTGCAGTTTAATACTGGGAGGGTTTAACACTTCATATCGAGATGCATGAATTTGATATTCACTCAACCCAACTATCACACCATCAATGCATAATCAGCTCTACAATAGAAATCAAGCTTATCCACAGGACCCTGGATTTTCCAAGAGAAAAAGAAGGCCAGAGAACAGCTGAGCCACTTTAAAGTCCACAAGTATGAGACTCAAGACACTCATGTGGAGATCATGTCCAACTTTTATCACTCAATCACACAGCTTCACCTGAGCCTCTGGAGCTTCTTACTTGCAGAACCCAGACCCACTGCCGATTACGCAGAGCCCCTCATCAGCAGAACCACGTTTACGAGTGATCGGCGCGCGGTGATTTCTTGTTAAACACCAGCCTTTTTCCCCTCTGACATTATCCCTTCATTGAATTAGCTGCAGGGTGTCTGTACTATCTAACCTCCAACACACTCATCATAGCCACCATGACGTATCCTCGTCCTGATTTCGAGCGCAACCCGCTGCGCTGGGAGTCCCTCAACGGACAATGGGATTTCCTCTTCGACGACGGCGATGCTGGTCTTGCTGAGAATTGGCAGCGTACAGGTCTCCCCGAAAAGGTCAACGTGACCACATCGACCAACCGCAAAGAAACGGGCCAGACCGACAGCGTTGTCCAGAAGATCATGGGCGATGCCCATTCTCTCATCCAAAACAACGTGTTTGCATCGTCGACGCAGACCACAAACTCAAAGACCAAAATCGTTGTTCCCTACGTCTTCCAATCGCCCGCTTCTGGAATCAATGACCGGGGCGTCCATGAGGTTCTTTGGTACGAGCGTGCTATTTCAGACTTGCGCTCGGCGCAGGAGAAGGAGCAGGGTCATAGACTGGTTCTGCGATTCGGCGCCGTTGACTACGAAGCTACGGTCTGGGTCAATGGTGAATATGTCGGGGGTCACCGAGGTGGACATGTTCCTTTCGAGATCGACGTTACCGAAGCTGTGGACGCAGCCAAGGACGCCACCGCCCACCGCATCACGCTTCGTGTTTATGATTCAGCTTATGACCTGACACAACTTAGAGGAAAGCAGTACTGGGCTGCCAAACCTGAGACTATTTTCTATACGCCCTCTGGCGGCATCTGGCAGTCTGTGTGGCTGGAGGTTGTTCCCTCTGCTCGTATTGCCGATAGCTCTTCCGGTACTGTGATCAAGTCCAACGACATCCACTCCGGACAGCTGCGCAGCACCGTTGCCATCAAGGGACGACGGGTTGGAAAGGAGTATTCCGTCGAGATCGAAGCTAGCTTTGCTGGCGTTCCTGTGGCCAAGTCGGAGAAGAAGGCTCTTCCTCGAGAGACTAGCTCGGTTGGCGTCGAGCTCAATGTTCGTCTGTCCGAAGAGCAGAGGTCCAAGCTACCACAGTCTGTCCTTGAGAATGCCCCTCTAGACAACGACTTTGCCTGGCGCGATGGGGTTGCCCTGTGGTCACCTGAGCATCCTCAGCTATACGACCTCGTCATTCGACTTCATGACGACACCGACAAGACCGTTGATGAAGTCAAGACTACCACCGGCATGCGAAACATCAACTGGACAACAGGCGACGGAACCTGGCGTCTAAATGGCAAGCCCTATTTCCAAGCTCTCTGCCTAGACCAAGGCTACTGGCCCGAAACCTTTATGACCCCTCCAAGCTCCGAGAGTCTCAAGCTCGACATCGAGCTGGCCAAGAAGATGGGTCTCAACGGCTGCAGAAAGCACCAGAAGGTGGAAGACCCTCTCTTCTACTACTGGGCTGACAAGCTTGGTTTCCTCGTCTGGGGCGAGATTGCCAATGCTTATGCGTTTAGTGCTGAGTACATCGACCGTTTCAACGCCGAGTGGACTGAGGCTGTTAAGTTGGTTATCAACCGTCCCTCTGTCGTGACGTGGACTCCTGTTAACGAGAGCTGGGCGTACCCTGCTCTTGAGGATAATGCCGACCAACGAAATCACATTCGCCAGCTCTACTATCTCACAAAGTAAGTGTCTGCGTTCCTAATTTCAAACGAATGCTAACAATTGGCTAGGGGTCTCGATGATACCCGAAGTATCAACGATAACTGCGGCTGGCAGCACGTCCTTACTGATCTGACGACTTTCCACGACTACAGTGACGGCCCAGAGATCGAAAAGACCTGCTCTACTCTAGAAGGCATCATCGGCCCCAAGGCTGGTGGCCGAGGCGTGTTCTTGCCTCCCATCCCTGGTGTGGACGAGGGCTCCAAGCACAAGCCTGGCGCTCCCGTGATGAACACCGAGTTTGGCGGTGTCAACATTGCTCCTCCCAAGAAGGGGGAGAACGCTGGGGATAACCTCGACTGGGGCTACACCACCGCAACGAACGCTGACGATCTGGTCAAGAGGATCGAGCGTCTTGTAAATGGCATTGTTCTGGGAGGACACTGCTGTGCTTTTGTGTACACTCAACTGTAAGTCTCATTACCGGTTTTGACGTTGAAATCAAACTGATTGTTTTGAAGTGCCGATATTGAGCAGGAAGTCAACGGATTGTACACTTTCAACCGAGAGGAGAAGTTGGATGCGTCTAGGGTCAAGGCTGTTCTCGATAAAGCGCTTGAGAGCTACTACAGTAGAGTGAGATGAATGACGGAAATATCAAGTACAAAAGGACTGCCCTTGGTATGTAATGAAAGTTTGGAAAGACCTCTTGAGTTAAGTAGGTAGATCCGAAATATGAGGAGAATGACACATCAGCAAGGACATGAAACATTCTCATATATTAGACTTTCCCGACTCTAAGCAATTTAAAGAAGTGAATCACGTATTAAGTTTGTGTAGTGAATTCGAGATGTTGAATCTGTGATGCTCAGTGTGAAGATGATCATGGCTTGATTTATGATATGTTACTTTCAACTCCTATAAGCCCATTGCGAAATTTTATTCCGTCAGATTGCTCTGGAACCAAGTTGTTAACTCATTGATATCGACATAGGAATTGAACAAGGTCATGGTTCATTATTCATTCGCTGTTGATGTGGTCACTGGTCGATTTGCGCGACTGAAGAATGATAGTCATGTCAAGCTTGTTTGATGACAAAATCAGAACAAACTCTATCGCGAACTAGGAATCTAATCAAGAAAGAAAGCAACTAAATAGAGCGTGGTAGTTCAATGTGCGGTTCTTTGTAATGTTCTATACCACAGACAAAAATCGAACGATGTTTTGCTTTTGTGATACGGTGCTAGTCCTCGCCTAAGAATGCGACCAGTCCAAGTCTGTTTACCAGTAGCAGAACAACAAAACAACAGTTCAACTCAATTAAAACCAATCGTAAGAACTTTCAAATATTAACCATTGATTTTTAAAAACATGTCAATTGATCTGACCCTCATCATTGGCCATGAATCGGCATCATGAGTTCATGACTGCGGGGATCAGGAGAGAGCTATCATATCACGTGATTTTACATGAGATTGATCTGATCAGCCAGACCCGACGCTCCATGATGTGGCTGGGGATCGCGAGCAACACCACTTTAACCACGGCGCCAGACCCGGCATTTTGCCCGCGGTTGGGACCTACTTATCTACAATACGATCTTCAATTAATTCCTGCATCGCCACTCAATTGGATGCCATAGAATCACGCGCCCTCTCCCTCCCTCGTCGCCTCGCGCGATGCCTTCGACACGGCCCAACACGCAGTCGCCAATCCTCGACGCCGATGGTGTCCTCGACAACATCGACACCATCCGCATCCCCGAACCCCACGGCACTTATCTCCAAACGCGCGGAGCCCGCGCAGCTCGTCGAATATACAAAGCTATGGGTGTCTGGCCCTGGGACATTGTCCCCGAGGCGCCTCCCAAGATGTGGGCCATCAATCTGCTCGAGGATCTAGCCCTCGTCGCAGACCATGTAGCGAGGAACCCCGGCGATACTCTGCAAGATCTTCAATCAGAACTTCGCAAGTCTCTTGCGCGCGATCGCAAACCTTCCTATGCTGGGAAATTGATGGCGCAGGATGTTCACGCGGCCAAGAAGCGATTCGTGCGGACGATGCCTCAATCGCCGGATGCACAGGACGATACTGGCGATGATGTCGGTACCGTTGAGAGGCGCTCTGGACGGCGACGGAGAGCAGCAAACTATAGCGCGCCCGATTCGCCAATTGATCCGTCGCGATCCCATCGACATACTTCCTCGGAGGAGAGTGAGGAGCACATGGCCTCGTCTATCACCGTCGCCTCAGAGTTTCCCCCATCTCCTGTACCTCGCAGTGTCAGACAATTAAAACGAACAGCTTCCACGATACCCACACCAATAGAGAAACGAATTCGCCACAGCTCGCCGGAAGGATCGCGTCTCTCTGCCGCGCAGAGTCTAATGATGTTTAGCTCTCCTATGGCTACGTTCCAGATGGCTACATCTTTTGGCCCTAATGCAACTGTCAGTTTGGCCATAGAGACATGATAAACAGCTGTACTAATCCTGAACAGGCCAGTGCTACACGCTCTCTCGAGCCGGAAAACCTCCAAGAAGCGTTACAACCAGCGACAAACACGTTCGTTGCGGCCATTGACGCTCACGTCAGAACGATACGTGCTTCGCTCGCCATAGCGCAGCAGGAAATATTCCCTCACAGAACGGCGCATCAAGATGCCATGAGCAAACTTCGCGCCGCCCAAGATCGTGTCCAAGCGATTCACGGCGACATTGCCGAATCGGAAGAGAAACTACGGCAGCTTATCGAGGAGACCACCGCGGAAGACGCTCTAGCGCCACAGCTCCATGCGCTCCAAGAAAACAACATGTCTCTCCCGCCCGAGATAGCCCAGGCGATACGTAGCTACGACACGCGCAGAGCAGCCAAGAGCGAAGAGATAAAGACTCAAGAAACGGCCATCAGCGCCAAAGGGGAGGAGTTGAAGAGGGCGACGGACGACCTCAAGGCAGCAGAGAAGAACTCGGGCGGCGTGGAGTCTGACATTAGAGACCTCCAGGTCGCGGTCACGCGTGGGACAGAAGCAGCCCGGTTTGCCAACATGTTCAGCGTGATGGTGCAGCTGGGCCCAGAGGGGCTTGCGAGCATTGAACAGATATACCCAGAGATTGGCTCGCTGCTTGAATCGCTGCTCGCGTCGAGGAATAACCCGTCGCAGCAGGGCCAGAACCAGAATCACCAGGTGCACAAGGTTGTGGACGGAGAGGAGACTAATGGACTGTCGGGAATTTAACGTAGTTATAGCGATTTATATTTCGGTTCTGGGGGCTTTACCATGGCGAGAATAGACTTCCGCATTTTTACTTCATTTGTCTACTGAACTTCATCTGGTCTTCCTTTGAATTTCTTCGACCTGCTTACCACGGAATCTTCGGGCCTGTTTGCGCTTCAGGATAATTCGGCAGGACGATCAATTGTACGGGTCGCTGTAGAAACGCGCGGTGGTGATAGGCCCGGCTTCCTCCAATCGTACCACCCAAATACCCCGGTTCCGTGGTCTAGTTGGTTATGGCATCTCGTTAACACCGAGAAGGTCCCCGGTTCAATCCCGGGCGGAACCACATTTTTACACTTTCTTTTTGAGCATCTTTTTATCATGATCCCGGTTGACTCAAACGGTAGTTTACACTAATTATGCATAATATCTAGGGAAGTCCGAAGCAAAAGCGCAGAGCGATAGGAAGCAGCTATCTGGCGTTAGATAAACCATGCCCTGAATAAAAAGTCCCAAACTGCTGTCGCGTGCGCCTTGGTGATGTGGTGAAATTCTTCAAGGGACGCTGACTCATCTACTGAAGCCACTGTCACATTATTGTTAGTTACAGATTGGCTTTCAGATGAATGAGGCCGAGGGGCTTGAGAACTTACTCGTTGCCGGACTGCAGCCAAAGACGTAGGCTAGTATATCAGAATACGGATAGAATTTACAGTCTGTCCCGCCCATAGATGATATCAGAATAGGAATATCGGCATCAGGCTCAACATGCTTAGCACTATCCTTCAGGTGGCCGAGTATCGGATGATCAATCCCGGAGCAATTAAAAGGATTACACGCCGCCGTCTGTTTCGCGACCTCAATATGCGCCGGCTTATACCGTGGAATAACCGTGTCAATCAAACCCAGTGCCGTGTCTGCCGCCAATCCAATCGGCAGACGAATATCCAGCTCAAAAGTGCACGTCTCAGGAATCATACCGACCTTGAGTCCGCCCTTGATCACGCCCACGTTGACGGTAGATTGAGCAATGATGTCTGCGGTTCCAAGACCCATGGCTTGGTCGATGGCTCTTCTGACCTTTGGGTTCTCAAGATGCCTCGCAATGTCGTCTGTGAGGTCGACAGGGAGTGATTCAACGACTTTGACAATCTCGTTGATGAATCCGGGTGCTGTCCTGATGGCGCCCTTGCTGAGATTCAAGTAAGGCCCGAGAGCACCTTTGGTCTTGATAGTGCCTTTCAAGCGTAGTGTTCCTTTCTCTGCAAATCTGATGGCCTCTAGACCTCCAGGTTCAGCACACAGCATGAGATCACCCCCCGTAAAGCCCTGTTCTGCTCAACGAGGTACTTGGTGCCCCATTTCTCACCAGTTTCCTCATAAGCCACAGCAAATAGCGCAACGCTTCCCCTCAAGAGATGTCGCCGCTCATAAAGAAACGCATAAGCAACAATAAGTGAAGCAGTCCCAGACTTCATATCGACTACTCCTCGTCCATAAAGCCTCCCATCAACGATATCTCCCGACCATGGATCTCTAGACCAGCCACTGCCATCGCCCACAGGTAGGACATCAATATGGCCATTTAGAACAACACGTTCGCCTGGTGGATTTGGCGATGGAGCTTGGACAAGCTTCTGGAGGCACTTGACTTGGTTGTCTGCATCGGCTGTAAGAGCCTGGATGAGAGACTGCTTTCTATTCATGGTGGGGTTGGGGCACTGAAAGTCAGTAAGAGTGTTGAAGGCAATTGAATTAAATATGGCTCCGGCTCGTTTTCATACCAATCGACTGTTCAGTAGATAGAATGAACAAAGTTCTCAAGACCGGTGGTCGGTCGGAGCGTCGTGCAGATTGATGAATCACACCGAATAGTGGATAGAGTTGTAACGTTGCCCCTTAGAGTATGTCATACCTCTACTCAAAGTTGATTTGAGACAAGTCTTCCTACCGCAGGCTGACGCATCAATTAATCCAGAACCTACATCAAGAAGGGAAACAAAACTTAGAAAGAGAACTAAGAATGCATTGCTATATATGTGATTAACTATCGTACAGCTGTCGTCTTGGTATGTCCTGCCCAAGTTAATTAGAATCCTTTTCTGGAATATCCTCGTGCACAGGAGCACTACCTTCTTGGCCCTTGAGGACCTGCACTCCCGGCTCATACGCATCTTCGTTCTGTACTGGCGGTCCAGTAAAGTTCTTGCGAGCATAGGCAAGATACCAAATGATGGCAATGGCGCCAAACCCAGCAAATACCACCGAGGCGTAGTTCATACTCTCGGCGTCAACAGGAATGGAAACAGGCATACAGAAGATGACAATGGAGAAGCAGATCCACACGATGCAGATGCCGTTGATGAAGGGTCCAAACTTGCCTAGAGGGTAGGGGGAGTGCTTGACGATTTTGCGGCCGCGCACGAGGTTGACGGCAACGGGAACGCCATAGGAGGAAGAGAGACAGATAGTGGCGACGCCAGTGAAGGAGTTGAAAGCAGCGGAAGATCCAAAGTAGATACATCCCAGAATGCAATCGACAACAGTGGAGAGGATGAGAGCGTTGACAGGCATATCGAAACGTGTGTTAACCCGGCTCCACAGCTTGTATCCAGGGATAGCACCATCTCTGGCGAACGCGTAGGTGCAACGAGACGCAGCAGTGAGGGCACCAATGCCTGCAAACATGAGAATGCCAAGAATGAGGAAGAGGAGACCGAAGCCACCGGCAGCGGAACCTGTAACAACCTTGAACAGGGTACCGATAGGCTGTGAGTTGGCTACTCCGAGAAGCATCTGAACATCAGGAAGTACAAAGAGAATGGGGATGAGGTAAATGATTCCAGTGACTCCAGCGGCGGCGACGGAGAGGACGATGGCCCTGGGGACCTCCCGTTCAGGGTTTTGAACCTCTTCACACATAGAAGCGACCATGCCGTAGCCGGTGAGAACATATGCACCTGTGAGAGTAATTGTTAGTTGTACATCGTGTGAGAAGAAGACCAAGTATGCGTACCTTGCAGTAGTCCCACGAAGAACGACCATCCACCAGGCCAGCCACTTGCCGATGCATCGTAGTGGGTAAAGACAAATTCGGCAGATCGACGCGAGGGAGCCATGGCAAGTATCGTGACAATAATGATGATGACACTTGCACCGGTCCAATAAATGCAGACCTTGTTGATAAGATCCAGGTAGCGAGAGCCAAATACATTGACCAAAGCACAAACAAGCATGACAGCCCAGAAGCACAAGACAGTCTGCCACTGGTTGGCGACAAAGTCCTCATTGAAAATAGTGATGGCGCTGAGGATGAGCTGCGCGCCCGAGAAGTTAATCGACAGAGTAACAGTCCAGTTGCCCACAAGCGTAAGCCAGCCGTCGACGAAGCTGACAGCTGGGGCGTAGCGAGGCGTGCTGAGCATGGCGCTCCAGTAGTAGACGCCACCGGCGGTCGGGAAGACGGCGCAGATCTCGGCGAGCGAGGCTGCGATGCACAGCGAGATGAGCGACACGAGGACCCAGCCCCAGAGGACGGTGACGGCCTGGCCGTTGGTCAGGGTGATGTACATTGTCGTCGAGAGGCCGAAGGGAACGGCCATGATGGCGAACGAGAGGCCCAGAACGCTCAGCATGCTGAGGTTTCGGGGGAGCTCAGCCTTGTAGCCGAGACGGGCGAGGGCCTGATCGGCGTCGCCGCTCCTGCGGGACGTCTCCATGGCTGGGTTTTGGTGAGTTGAATTGAACTGAAGCGTCAATTGGTGATTGCAATATGAATATGGGTAGTGTGTGCCAAGGAATCACAGCATGCGTTTGTGGTGTTGTGCCAATGGACCCGAGATATATATAAGTCAAGGGGGAGATTGGACATAATTATCTTTATAAAAAAAAAAAGAGAGATGAAGAATCCAGAAAAACGGCCCGTGACAGGGAGGGGCCGAGACTCGGCTCCTCCTCCACGATCTAACTTCACTTATCTCTGTCCTGAAAGAGCTTAGTCTGTCTGGGTCTGGGGTACACCATCAATCTAGTGGCTTGACATTTGGTCATTGTGCTGCTGATCACAGCTATTCCACGCGGCTACATTCCGCCGCTTTGCATGAGGGAGCGCGGTCGCGGCTAATTCCTGAGTGCAGAAAGGAGCAGTGTTAAATACCCAGACACTCCGAGATACCATCCCGAGTTATCTACGTCTCTATCTGATAAGCCTGAGCTGAGATGCTTGCCCTCGAAGCACGCGACTCCACCTGATAAGCACGGCGTCATTTCCCATGCGTTTCCCCAGATTGAGCTGATATGGAAGTACAGATACCTGTACGTAAAGCTAAGGATAAGCTGGAGTCGGGGTGATAATGACCCACCAGGAGATAACCGCGCACCGAGCGGAATCTCAGCCCCGGACGCGTCAACAGACTTTACTGGCTCTCTCCGCATTTCACAACGTTTCGCGGGACTTGCCCACACTTTTCCCCTTGCGGATCTATCCTTTACCTGACTCGCGAGCTATCATGGCATCACGGGGTATGCCAACAAGGGGGGTTATCCATGGAAGGCTGAGATGGCTTGTGAGGAGGGGTAACACCATCATTGCGTACAATGAGATATTGCTGCCCATAATTGGTGTTCCGTAGCCGCACCGCGGTTGTATACACGTAGCTTCGAACATATCAGTTACCGCGAACCGCGCTCCTTGTTAATACTACACGATAATTGAGAGATAGTAGAGATGTGTATTTGCCGATGCACCCGGCAGTTGATCAAAGACCGATCCTCCATCTCCACACTTCATTCTCAGCTCATTACCCTATAACTGTATGTTTCCTTACAGATGACTGCTCTATTAAACTCATATTCCGAAGAGGGATACGACAAAGAGATTGTCAAGAGTAGAAGTGACACTATTTCATACGTGAAAGCTATAGCCACAGCTACCAAACACTCAGCATGCGGACAATCGTCTGCCTTTCATTTACCATCTAGCACAGCCAGAAACAAAGACAGCGGCGTGAGAACCTTGACGCGAATCGCAATGGTTAGGGGCCTCCTCGGGAGAAGGTTATTCCTGAGAATCCACGTGTTTGTCTTATAGGGTAAACGCTTTTATGGTTTTTGAACTTCTTTAAGTGTTGTAAACCTTGTTTGTTGACTCATAACTCTATTTTTAATGCCGCTGACATAGGGAAGCAACTTTTAGGGGTTAATATACGACCGTATCCTATGTTACCTGCCGGGCACTTTTGACATTTTGTATCTTGTGTATTGACTTACACGATTCTCGTTTCTGGCGGCGTGGAACGTAAAGACCTCCCCATTTGCCGACGACTTAAGTGATGGATCATTATGTCTTCATATTAACTGCTTCAAATCTCTTCTGCCCGGGGCTGTGCAAATGATACTTTTTACTCCGTCAAGCTTCACGAAAAAGCCAATAATCCACTCAAAACATCAGGACGTGGATGGGTAGTTGCCATATCATCAACCGAAGCTTAACTTTATCTGTAAAACTCTTCTCATGGCCAGCTATATAAAGACGAGCAATCCCCGACCTTGACAAGAAAATATCCCGTCTTTTCCACCATCTCAAATTTAAACCCACCTTATCAGACATTCCATCACCGTCCCAACAAGCAAAATGGTCAATCTTTTCGGGTTCCAGCGAGGACACCGATTTGATCGTGTGGAAGAAATGGATCCTATCGAGGAAGAATTTGATCTTATCGAAGCAAGGTCCGATCGATCTGGCAATCTCTCGCCACCGCAATCGCCAGTTCCACCTCGACGACCATCATCATCCCAAGCTCCAGCTGCATCTCAAACGTCATCGGTAGGTGACCCCCCCGCAGCTGAGGGAACTGCAGATGGGACAGCAGCTCCCACACCATCACCCCCTTCCTATCAAGATGCCACAAACCTCAGAAGATGGAAGGTGACTTTCCTGTTCAGTAATGGCGACAGTTTTGAAGGGCCCAATCCTGTCATCGATGACGAGACTGGCTGGAACGGCGAGCTCACTATTTTCACTGCAGACATCGTGGGGATGATGCAAGAGGGACTGTACCTAAGCCAGAGTAACGTTCAGGTGCAGGAGAACCACCTCACGAGTACTTACTACCAACCGTATGGGAGATGGGACTGGGACCGTCATTACACTCTTACCGATCCCAAATGGTCAGGCAATATGGCCGTTCGGTCGATGCACACGAAGGTATTATCAAGATTTCGCATAGAGCATCTCACAGTGTACCGAATATACAAAGCTACTGCTGTTGATACCTCCAAGGGAGACAGCTATGTCTACCATTTCAACAGCTGTTTGCCAGAATGTAACGCGAATTATATCTTGGACGATACGCCGATGGAAGGACTGTGGCCCTGGCCTCGGAGGGACCTGGAGTCTGAGGGAGGAGCTCGGGAAGAAGAAGGAAAGTCCGAGGGCACTTGGGGCAGGTACGATTCCTGATGGTCAATCTCATTGACGACTTCTCCATGTTAGTCGTTAGATACGGGCCTGGGCCTTCCCATTCTGACAGCCCTCTATATACTTGATTTCGTCTTCTCGGAGCCGTTCTTCTTTTTCTTCATCATCAACAATATTCACAATGGCAAAATTGTATGTCTCCCATCCCTTGATAACCTCTGTGATTCACAGACTTCTCTCTCGACCTCCATCCTGATTCACGATGCTAACTTTCTCAGCATCATTTACAACGAAATCTGCCGGTGCTACCACCCTCACCAGGGTGACCACACCCTCCCCACTTCCCCCACCAACTCATCCCGTCCCTCTCCTCCTCCTGACTCCCTGTCCCAGGGGCAGTCCGGCCGCTCAGCGGCAGTCCAAATCAGTGATTCACTCCCTCTCCGTCCCTTGTTCTCTGCGTCAACTGTGAGAC
>JAALXI010000338.1:0-46663 GCA_012977755.1 Fusarium nurragi | reverse complement strand
CCCCCCGGCACTCCTAGCATGTCTTTCCTTAGACGCTAAATTAGATAACCGTATTTCGCCTTGTTCTCTCTTTTCTCGACTATCATTTCTTCTTGTGCTGCGCCGTTTCTCCCCTTTTGTTCTCCACCGCCTGCTCAGACGTGACATCCCCAGGATCCCAAGGCTCGTTGGGCGTTTCGCCCTTTTGCGATTTCACATTCCAAAGACGGCTCGGCTCAGCTCATTTCAACCTCCTTTCCCCTGTTTTACAGTCTGACCACTACGGAAAATTGTTACCGTCCTGTTAGCCCGTCATTATACCCATCCCCTGTTATTATTCCCCTGGGAAATCTTTGTATTCCATAAAGAGTTAACCCCAGCCCCAACGTCAGCAAGTTATAGTCTGAAACCACCGCAAACAGCAGCTGAATATCGACATTCCCGGATTCACAACACCCCCTTCAATGACTACCCCAAACAGAGCTGCCGTTGTCCGCTCCCAATACGACGCACAGTCTACCCAGCATCTGCTGTCTCTCGTCCAGAATTTAGAAATTGCCTCAAGCACTATGGCCAAGCAGACTCCCTCGTCCGACCAGTCAAAGACTCTTGTCAGCGATATTGGCGAATATCTCATCCAAGCAGCCCAGGCTTGGGCACAGTTGACGGATGCCCTGGTGGACAGCCGACAGGTGAAGCAAGCGGTGGTTGATGCCCACGAGCAAGCAATGTCCAAGAACCATCTCTCTGATCTATCCACTGTCGTCTCCATGGACATGGACCTCAGCAAACTTAGGTGCGTTTGCGTGGCATCTGATATCGTCCTAGCTAACGAGGTGGGTAGCAAAATTCGCGATTTAACAGCACAATTCTCCCAGGACGTGCATCAAATTTGGCAAAACGACGGTCCGTACGGCGGAAGCGCATCATGACATGCTCGTTCCTTTCTTGTACATTTTGGGCTGGACATGATTGGTTTTTCCATAGGGCGTTTGTAATATGATATCCGCATCTTGTCTTACAAAATTATTGCATCTTCTCTTCTGGACTTCACCTAAATCATACGAGCCTTTCTCCTTGTCCAGCCCCTGGGAACCTGCATCCTGCGCACAGACGGTTGCTAGAAATCCATGACGGTGATGTACAGTAGGAACAAGTTGCTTTTCCTCTTTCGATATGCGTATTCGTAGACAG
The DNA here is from genome assembly GCA_012977755.1 of Fusarium nurragi. Classification (NCBI taxonomy): domain Eukaryota; kingdom Fungi; phylum Ascomycota; class Sordariomycetes; order Hypocreales; family Nectriaceae; genus Fusarium; species Fusarium nurragi. Next base: position 45,490 of record JAALXI010000338.1, on the reverse strand, counting down.
GCCTTTCCAGCTAAAAGCAGATAGAAAGGTCTATTCTGTTGTTGTGCAGAGTTCAACAGATTTATCAATTGAGAATCGACATGCCGCTTTGGCCGCTGGACAAAACATCTCTGGTATGGCTATCCAGCCTGACACACAAGAGCAGCAAGGGATACATGTCCTACTTACCTGGCATTTGCAAAGGCACGAAGACCATTGATCTCAGCCTCGCACTGGCAAGTATTTGTGGAGTCGTCAACATATCATATATGCCAAGACGACCTCCACGGTAGCAGGCATGCCCTGGGTAAGCTAGCGGGCTTTTCCGTCTTGCCGAGATACTTTTGAGTTTGAGGCCATCCCATCGGTAGTCTTGTAGATAACGTTACCCGCTGCAGGGTCATGCAGCCTTCCGGCACGGTTCAGCTCGCTGTAACGTGTGCCCCCAAATGACTCGGATGACCCGGCTGATGGGCTGATACACAGTCAAGGGGAACCCCTGCATCCAAGAGCCGGCATGAACCATACCCAGGACATTCCCGGCATTATCAAAACAATATCAAGTGTTTTTCTTGTTTTTGTCATCCTAGATTTATTCCTCTCCTCACTTTTACGTCCATACCAACATCCAATCACAGCTAAGCGCGGTCGTCTGCGTTTCTCCGACACGGTGGAAACTCCACCAGCTAAATAGTCGAGAACAAGGCTTTCCTTCTCGACTTTCCAGCTCACACTTGCGCCATTCATAAGAATAAAGTCAGCCTTTTGATTGAAGTCACGAACTTTGCTCTGGGCCTTGGATCCATCCATCGTTCGTCTCCGAAAACGTCTCTAGGTGATCAAGTCATCCGTGTTTCTCTGATATGGAGCCATTATAAATAGAGCAATCTACAGCATCTTCATCTACCTGATCTTGAGACCAGGTAGAATCCCCGATTTGATTTGCATCATCGCTATAGTATGTGCTATTAGGCTTGTGGGTGAGTTGACCGGATGGCGGGCGCACTGATTGGTTGTCATGTACAGATTTATATTGCACTGTAAGATCAAATAAGCTCAAGTGACTGTTTGCATTAGCCACTCGTATCATGGCCATCTTTCATGAACCGCTCCATGTTGTTTTGTCGATGCTCAAGTCTCCTGGATTTCTAGAAATGGACAGGTTCTACTTTCGTCAACTCGACCATAAATCATGCATTGTTTGGCCATGTAATCGACAGGTGAATGGCTGATGTGCCGATTTGACTTCGCTATGCACGAAAGTAAATAAAAGCCAACCGGGTGAAGCTTTGTTCTAATTACCTCAGTCACGGAGCTTATTTCCGTTCAATTTCTATTTAAACGCTTGACTCGGCCAGATTCTTTTGCTACCAGTGATGTTACCAAAACTGACCACATATCATCAAAATGCATTCCATCCGGAAACTCGCGCTCTTACTCCTCCCGGCGGTATGGTCGCTTGGAACCTTTGCATGTCCAATCACTGGAGGGTCTTTGAATCTCAGGAAAAGGGCTGCAGACGGCGGTAGGCATGACCAGAAGCTTCTTAGTTACAAAGGAACTCCTCCTCATGATATCGTTCAGGCCGGAGTCAAACTTCGGATTCTTCCTGTGGGGGCTTCGATCACGGTTGGTTATGGACGAGGAACAGATGGAGATGGATACCGAAAGCGGCTCAGGGATAACCTGTCGTGTAAGAATCGGACTGTACCACGGCAAGGACATCAAACTAACACTGTATCAGTGAACCAAGTCGTCTGGGCTGGGACTGAGACAAACCCCAAGGGCGGCATGGACGACGGCTACTTTGTAAGTTCAGCCTGATGCTCCGAAGCACGGAATGTTTAACTCATCAAAATCGATATAGGCAGCTTGGTCCGGCAGAACAATCGAGTACATGGACGACCACATCGATCCATCGCTTGAACAACGCCCTAACCTCATCCTTGTCGACGCTGGAACAAACGACATGAACAGCAACCGGGACATAGCGACCGAAGGCAACGACCCGGGGGCAGCTGTCGGACGGCTGAGAGCCATGGTCGAAAAGATGATAGCCAAATGTCCCGACGCAACTATCCTTCTCGGCATGATCCCCAACGTGTGCAACAGCAAGGAATACAGCGAGCAGCTGGAAAGAATCAAGATTTATCGTGGTCTCGTCGCCGAGCTCGCGGCAGAACTTGCGGATGAGATGTACCATGTGCTTGCAGCTGATTTTGGCCCGTTTCAGGAGCATCTCTTGAGTGACTGCGTCCATCCGATGGATATCGGATACTTGGTTATGGGGGATTGGTGGTATGATTTTATTCACCAGGTTCCTAAAGGTTGGATCCAGGAACCGGTTGGGCCTGACCCTGTTCGTGATGAGACTCAAGTTTGATAGTATTTATGGATGTCTCTGGCGGGGTGTTGATGCTGATTGAAATGGATGTCTAAGTTTGACAGGTGGATGGGTAGAGTTCACAGAGTTAGATTAAATCCTGATTTATACCAAGAGAAACACATACTTAATGGAAACAAAAAGCAAACTCCACTCCCACGCAGTACCTGGACCGCTTGCTCAATCACGCATCTTAGCAATCATCAATGCAAAGATCCGAGGCAAATAAAAGACAATCATAAAAGAGAACATCCTCCAAACCATCCAAATTACTTGGAGACCTTGCCATTGTTCCCCTCAGAACCAACTGCAGCAGAATGCACATCTCCAGCCCGTCCATGAACATCCTCGAACACATCAGGATGGGCAAGAACACCACCCGGAGACCGAGGCATACCAGAGCCCTGAGAGTAATCAGAAGATCCGTCCACGTTTAGTTGCTGGGCCTGAATGCGCTCGGCCTGGTAGGATTGGGTCTGAGCTTGAGTCTCAGCCGACTCGTGGCGGCGACAGCAGCAACAGGTCAGGACTTTTGCGACGAAGAAAAGGGGGCGGAAGTCAGGCATGGTGATTCTGATTTTTGGTATAGGCTTGAGTGTGGGAAGTTTGTTGGGGTATGCCCGATGTTTGCGGGTGGGATAGGACTAGAAGAGAGAATAAGAGAATCCTTATAGTGAAGTTTGGTTGTTTATATAGCAGACTGGTTGCATGTTACCATTATCTGAAGCTTTATCCAGTGCCTTTCAACTTGTCCCAATCTCGAGCAATTATTAAGTGTCGGCGTTGAATGTGAAAGTGCGAAGCAGAGACGAACAACACCTGAGTTCGATTTAGCCAACTAAACATTCCCTGCTGAATCAAGAAAACCACAGATCTTTATGCACTGCAAACAATTGGCTTGTACGGAGTAATTCTCAGAACAGACACGGTTTCACGGGTGACAGTTTTGGGCTACGTGTTTTCAAAGTATCTGAATCTGGGAAAGGCTAGCGAGTGTCTCTGTACAAACGCTCTAGACAGGAGTCGTTCAGGAAAACACGTCTTGTTGTTGCACACCCTAGATCCTTTGTATGACCGTCAGCTACCTGTATCAAACAAGGACTAGAGAGATGTAGTTAGCTAAGCTAGTCACCGCCCTGTAGACAGTCATTAATTATTCAATACTACGTAGCTTAGACTAGGGTAGGCATCAACAAAAGCGTCCGCTCAGAGATGGCTCTTTAGCCATATTGCGCTTCTTGGATAAATAGTTGGACGTTTATTTGACAATGGTCTCTAGATAACTACAGTTACATCTTTGGTCTGACAAATGATAACACAACCCCACAGAAAACAAACGAGTTGGGAATTGATGACAAGCAACGTACTATATGAACGCAATTGAAATCGTCACCATGGACTACTACGATAGTATGAGACTATGAGACTCTGAGCTTAGACAATGTCCTCTCCTCACTTCCCGCTGTTGAGGGCAAAGACATCTAGTCATAACCAAGTCCCCTTAAAAGCATTTACTGTAGTCTTTGTCTACAACAAAGCAAAGACTGTAATATATATCAGGGTATCAATATATCAAGGAACCCGCTGTTTGTGGCGTACAGCGGCTCACAAGCGAGATCAAGCAAACAAAGCCAGAAGATTCTTTATCCTTACGAACTCCCTGGGAATTGCACCCGGGACAAACCCGGGCCCGACTGAACCTTGGAACGTAGATCAATCTACGTGCTGTGGTGGATTAGATTGACTCTCCTTTGCGGTTCTTTCCAGGGGTTCCTCAAATTTCACTCTGTGTGTTGTTGCTTATTAGTGGTAGAAGCAACGAAACATGTTCGTCGTGCAGCTGATGCGTCGACTGCATGACATTGAAGAACGAATAAGGACAATGCTAGCTCTATATTTTATACCCACGGGCCAACCTTTGGAGACTGGAAACGCTGAAGACAGCAGCTCTAATAATGTACTGGATATGGCCGGAGGAATCCATAGTAAGATACCAGTGTGCTCTTTTGCCATTTAGAGATGTGATAAGATGAGTCAAAATGGCTGGTAACAGACACGTCCTATTTTCCGATACGTTCGGCACTGTTAATACTTTCTATGAGTTACCAAAGGCTCAAAGGCTTCACAACGACTGTCTTCTGGGTCTTTGACCATGAAACAAAGTGGTCCATATATACGCCACGACAGAACAAATTCAATTTACTAGTACTATATTCATGTCTCTCTTTTCGTCTTCCAGCCATCCAGTGGATAATCCATTCATGCTCCCCTCATGCCGTTATAAGCCCCCGCCTTGCTCTTTGCTGTTCTTCAATGATCTGTTATTGTTTATGCTGCTTTCATTGTGATCACGAAACACGGTAAATAGTAGCATTATCCTCGGTACTTCAATGCTTTTCGATGGCACGGTTCCATTTGAGGCGGCATTGTTATAAAATCACGACCTGTTCCGCACACTCTTCCATTTTCACCCCTTGCAGTGCGACATTGTTCTCGCTGTTCATCAGTGATGTGATGAAGCTCACTTAGAACAAACTCAGTACACATCATTCAATACTCTCTGTTCTTCAGATCGGATGCGATGAACTTTCTATATCAAACAGAACACACCTCGATATCATCTCGACAGCAGAACGCGACTTTTCGAGATTGCCTCGTCTGGAAATCTATAAATCCAACCAATTCCTCCTGGACCAAAGCCTTCTCCTTCTCCTACAACCTAACCCTTAGCATTGATCGTGTCTCTGCACCAGCACAACATCTCCCATCTTCATCGTCAAAGCAGCTATCTACACAGTCCCCCACATCATCACCGCAAACATGTCTCCCGCCAAAGACACCTCCAACATGGGCAATGTTGGCAACAACGAGGTTGACCGCAGCGAACAGACTGCGAGCACCCGCAAGCAGAAGCGACTGGAGAGACGCCAGACCCTCAGCTTCCAGGCTGAGATGTCCTTTGGTCAGTGTGACTCAGAGGAGGCGAAGAAGGGCGAGAAGAAGGATGAGGCTCAGAAGTAATCATCTCTTCCCGGCAAGACTCTATGACGTGCAGTTTCTAACAGACATGCAGCATAGTCTTGTCTTCTTCTCTCAGAGAACAGTCTGAGAATACCACATCGAGTGGTCTTACGCCCGGCGCTTACCAAACACCGCCAGTAGGAAAGTCTGAGTTTTCCGAACCGGGTGGGCAGTGGTGGAAAAGGATTATCTTGGGATTTTGGTACGCAAACCGAGGATGATTTGTCTAGTAGAGATTGTGCTGGATTTCCTTTGTTGGGGAAACGGATAGCATGGTATTCTTTGAGAAATAGTCCTAGTTGATATTTGGAATTGATTATCATTCATATCTTTTGCTCCTCTGTTAATGCAACGTGATGACTTTCAACCCGATCCTGTGACATATACGAAGTCGACGTACGAAGACTGCCATTTTCAAAATAGCATTAGCAGGAAGTTATGATACTGACAGTTCATACACTTAATGCATGATGTTAGCTCTGATATCGCTGATTAAAGTCTAATGTTGAATATTACCAAGTACTAATGGATAGCGTATGTTCAGGTCAGACTCAAGTGTCCGATGGCATCAAGAACGGGGTTGGCAGGAGGCTGAGGCACACGGAATTCATTTCACTATGTCTGTGACCAATATTCCCACAGACTATACCATTTATGTTGGAATAATGAGATCAACATATAACAAGAGATGTTAGAGCCCATGCTCGTATTTCCTTGACTCGCAATAGAGATATATGTTTATTTTATTATGTGAGAAAGACATGTCCACATTCCGTGTCTTTCTACAACCCCGGGGTTGGGTAAAATCGGCTCATATTCCGGCCGGTCTGACAGCTGCAGCTATAAGTGTTGTGACTGATCAGTGGTGTTTTTACTGTAAGCACTACAATGCGGCTCAGAGCCCTACATCCAATCCCATCTGAACCGGGAACCGGACATTAAAAAGCGCCCCGATTCCCGACTCCGACCCCCAGACACCAAAAAGACTGGGGCCAAATCTCGCCGTGAACCAACAAGACACGCTCGACCGGCTGTTATAAACCCCTCCGAAGCCCGGGCTTAACGGCCGATAAGTGCTCTTTACCTCCGGAGACTCAGAACACTTCCCAATTCCATTTCACTGTTCTCCTGCCTTGGATTTCCTTGTTGTATACCTATTTCCCCTTTCTTTTTTGGCTTTCTTTGTAATAATGGATGAAGGCCTTATCAGTCACGATGGTGACGCCCAGGACCAGGCTTGTGCGAAACCGAGGGCGTGTAAGAATTGCGCGAGACTCAAGATGAAGTGTCAGTGGCCTTCTCCTGGGTCGGGACGGCCAGAAAATAGTTGTTCAAGGTGAGATATACTTGAGGCTGTGGGGGAGGCGGGTGCTTATACTTGGTAGATGTTCTCGAATGAAGCTCGACTGTCAAGTACCTGAAGTTACACAGCGGAAGAAGCGTGGCAAGTCAACGTAAGTACCTAGCTCAGAACATCAAATACAGGTACTAACGAGGTGAACAGAAGAGTCGCTCAGTTGGAGAAAAAGATCGACGGCATTGTCTCCCTCCTCGCAGCAAACCAACGCAAAGGCCTCTCCCCTCTAACACCCGAGAGTCCTCAAGAAGTTCAACCCCAAGCCCACTCCCACTGCCACCCCCGTAATGAAGCAGTCTCAGTCCATCCCGTCCTCCCTATACCAATTGACGTGGCCAACCGCTCAGACATCCCCGCCCCCTTCACCGGCAACCTCGAGCTTTTCCCCGGCTTCCGCGTCTCGCACCAACACGCCGCGGAATGCCTCAACGTCTACCGAAGAGACTACGTGCCGCACTTTCCCTTCATCCCTGTGCCGGGTCACATGACTCCTCACGAACTCTACGTAGAGTCGAGCTTGCTCTTCTGGACCATCCTGGCGGTGGTTTCGCCGCTGGAGGATAAGGTCCAGGTGGAGTTCAAGCTGTGGTTTCGCAAGTACCTAGCAGAGCATCTTGTTGTTCGACAGGAGAAGTCGGTGGATATTCTGCAGTCGATGCTGTTATATCTAGCCTGGTAGGTTTACCAGAGTCACGCCGTGTGCCACAGGTAATTAGGTGCTGATTGGTCTAGGAATGACTTTCACTTCTACGGAGAGCTACAAGTCACAAACATTGTGCAAATGGCTATCGGTCTAGTCATTGACCTAAGGCTAGATAAGCACTCTGGGTATTTTCTAGGGGGCCCGAAGACGTTGCTTGGAGATGCCTGGACATCGATGGGCAAGTCCTGTCTCAAGACTAAGGTCCATCAGACCCCAGCCGACAAACGCGCTGTGTTGGGCGTCTACCACATCACAAACCTGCAAGTCATCTCTCCCTCGCTGCTCCAGTCGTTGAATCTCGGCTTACAAAACACAGACTCAGCCCGTACTTCAGAAAAAACACCCTCTTCAACTGGAGTGTCCATCTCTCCCAGTGTTGCGACACCCTCGCTGAGAATCGCGAGTATGAGTCAGATCTGTATCTCGTCTCCCTGGTCCGCATGCAACATATGGCCGATCGGGGCTTCAGCGTGATACCAGCCATAGATCCGTTCGATCCTACACCTCCCACGTTTCAGGCCGCAACAGCCATGGCCCTCGACACGGTCCATCGCGAGCTGGAGAGTTTCTTCAAGTCGCAGCCGGACGCAGTCAGAAACACTCGTCAGTATCATCACGCCGGCTGGAATCGCCCGTGGCTAACTTGATCAGCCGGCTTCAGAGCCCACTACAACTCCCTCCTCGTGCGTCTCTACGAGCCCGTTCTCATCATGAGGCCAGTCAGCCTGTCAACATCCGACACTTCCCTCTCCGAGCCCTTCCAGCGCGCCGAATACCTCTGGAAGTGTCTCGAATCCATCTGCGACGCCCTCGAGTACCACTCCGCCCTCCCCGCCGACCAGATCTCCATCCTCCCCGTGACCGTAGGCTGCGTCCTCGCCTTCGTAACCGTCACGGCCTCGCGCCTGGTCCTCGGCGAGGCCACGGCCGACTGGGACATAAACCTCGCGCGTCGGCGTCTCCAGTTCCAAAACATCCTCCAAAAACTCAGCGACCAGTTCGCACAGGCCGACGAAGAAGCGCAGCGCCTTAACCGCCGCCGTCGTGTGATGGAAGACGGGAGTAGTGTGTTTCTCAAATCGAGCTTCAAGGTCCGCTGGATTCGTCAGTGGTACTTATCCAAGGTTCCGCAGGAGGAGGAGCAACCGCAGACCACCATGGAGCCATCGAGTGTCTTGCAGAGTAATCTGGATTGGACGGCGAATTTCCAGTTTGATGATGAGTTCTGGGCGGATTTGATGGCGGGGTGTGATATGGAGTTAATAGAAAAGTCGCTTGCGAGTGTTGCAGCAGTTCAACAGAGTTGAAGCGGAAAGATTGGCATGATGGATGTGGTGGTTTTGAGCTGTCCATTTATTGACAGGCTCAACTGGACAAGCAAGCGTTGGTGTTCTAAGCCCTACTGGCCTTGACAATTGGTTATTGGGCCCTCTACTCGTGTACATTAGATGATGCCTTCAGAAACATACTGCTCATTCCCTAGAAAGCGAATGCATATTTTTAATTCTCACTTACAACCATGTCTTGTTGTGGTGGCATTTTTGAAGAGTATTTCCCTACCGGCATCGGCCGAATATCCCGGGCCGGAGTCGATGTTTCATTTCCCAACGAAGGCCACTCCTTGGCAACATCCTAATAGCCAAACCCTTAGAGGCCGTCGATAACAGTTTCTTCAATTCCTGCCAATTGATCTCATAAACACTTCAATTACCTCACTTCAGCTCTCACTAATCACGCAATGGCGTCCAAACCTCTCCGCGATTGGGTCTATCTGGCCATAATCATCCCTCAAATGTTCGGCATGATAGGTAACGTCAACCCTCACTCTCGACCGAGCTGCCGGGAACCTCACTGACGTCTTCAGTCCTCGACTTCACCGACTTCTATCCCACTGCCCTCTACGCCACCCCCAGCGCCCCCCTCCACTTTCTCACCGTCATCCGCAACTTCTACCTGTCCGCCTCAGGCGATCCCTTCTACGGTGGAGAGTTCCACGGCGCATGGCTTCACAGCATGTACTACATTGAACTTCTCGTCCAGTTCCCCCTCGCTGCGTACGTCGCTTGGAAGCTCGCGTCGAAGAAGCCGTCTTCTGGTGCGACTGAGCTGGCTGGCTTGGTCTTTGCTTGTTTGACTGCTATGGGCTCTGTGGCATGTGTCGCTGAGCTTCAGTCTATGGGTCCTGAGTTGGTGAGTGTCGAGCAGAAGAGGAACCTGGCCTGGGGGACGTATTTCCCCTATGCGCTTATTCGTAAGTTCTGTCGCTCTTATTTGGGGTGACTGTTGCTAATGAGTAAGCCGGGATCATGGCGGTGGACATGTATATGAGATTGCTTCGACGTGTGAGCAACGACGCCAAGTCCAAGACACAGTAGATACTACGACAGTCGTCAAATCGGTCAAAATTAGGGACAGCTGGAAATGTTGTACATAACCGATGTGGACTGTTGCCTCCGGCTTATTTTCCCATTACAAGTTCTACATCGCCTAAGAATCCCTATGTCCACCCCTGACTCCATAAATACACTATACATAACTGGGCTTTCAGTCTATTCTCTTATTTGGCTTCGAGTAACCCCATCCATTGCCCACAGTGTTCACACCGTATCCCAAAGGCGTCGCACCTCCAAGAGCTCGTCCCTTGAGCCTCTTGGGCAGCACCACACCCAGCGTGTACATGGCCGCGACCAGCACACCGGCGCCAAAGGACACAAGGCTGTAGAATACGGTACTGGCGTAGATGTGACCGCCCAGGCCCTGCCACTCGACTTTTCCCTCCGTCTTGGGTAGCGCCGGTGTAGGAAACCACCGCACCGACAAGGCCAATGGCAATGGATCGCCAATCACTAACTTGCGCGTGTGCGAGCCCTGCAGATGATGCAGAGGACTCGTGCTGTACGCAATGGCCGAGTCAAGAACACCGCTGTCGTGAGGATGCGAGTGGTGCTTCGGCGTGCTGTGCAGCAGGACATTCATGTGCGTGCTGATGTGGATATGGCTCAGCTGCAGCGTACCGGCGAGAGCAAAGACAAGAGGGACGTATTCGCGCTCGGGCAATTTCTCGCCAACGACTTCGACCTCGGCGGCTGGACGGGCGGGGACGCGGCAGGACAGGGGCGCATCGGAGTGGATGTAGAATTCGAGGAGGTGGAAGAAGGGGTCGTCGATCATGGCGATTGTGCAGTTGACTTCGCCTTCGGTGCCGTAGTTAAACTCGAGCGGGCGACCAGTCTCGTTGCACACGGGGAAGGGTTTCCATTCGATCTCGTGCTTTTCGTTCTCAAGGTGTTCACCGGTTTCTCTACACCTCGTTAGCAGGGAAGGGGTTGATTGTCGCATAGAAGATACATACGAGTTACGGCTCATGCACTCAACGGGGATAGCAGCGCCGTAGTGATACGACGGAAGGCCATCCTCAGGAGCAGCAGCAACGAGCGGCGTCAATGCGCCAAGGGCGACGACAGCCCAGGTAACAGGGGCAATCATGATAGCGGCGTGGGCGTGAGCGTGAGCGTGGGCGCAAAGACGTGGTTTATGGATAGCCACGCTCCGGTGTTCGGCGACTTAGGGCGACCAGATTGAGCATCAAGTTCGTAACATGGCGATCGAAAAGAAAAAGGAACAGAAAAGTCGGTTTCTCTCGTTCTCCCTGGGCGATGAAGCTGAGGTCGAGGCCATGTGGAGATAAGATCCCACCCTTGTTTCACTGTATCACGTGTCATTTCACTCCAGCGCCAAGAAGGGGACCAATTGTAATATGGACTTTGTTAGATATTTGTGCATATCTCAATATTTTGAATAAGCAGGAACCAGATACGAATTTGCAATTCCTTCTCTGAGTTGATTGGGAGGGTGGCTCATCAATTGGTGGACGAGGCTTTCTCTAACAAGACCCTGCATCAACTACAAAACGTCTCACATGCTCTGTCAATTATAAAACGATGCCCTTCAACTACTCAGCCCTCCCCGTCATGCAAATCAGCTTAAACTCAATCTCCCACCCCTCGCCCTTATACTTCTCCTCCAAATGCGTCCTCAACCGCTCCCTGACCTCGTCCATCCCATGCTCGTCCCTAACCTCCTCGCTCCACCAGGTCTTCATCAACCAGCCCAGCATCATCCCAAACTGGAGCACAAACTCTTCCGCGCTCTTGACAAAATACCTATCGTGATGAACCGCAACGCGAACATCTTGGAGCCCTTCCCTCGTCAGGCGCTCTTCGATCCATGCGGGGTTTGTCCAGTCGCCCTGGTCGTGCATCTGCATCTTGACTTGTGGGAAGGGCGCCGGGAAGGGGAAAGATGCGAAGGCGGATCGTACGTCGGGCAGCCAGAAGGTGCTGTCTTTGTGGAAGGTTGATGCGCCGAAGACGCCGCCTGGCTTGAGGATGCGTTTGCTGTCTGTTGCGTGTCAGTGTTGCTTTGTACAAGCCATGTGTGAAACTTGCCTGCCAGAACAGCATCTGGGTTGGGGATAAGATGAAGTGCCAGACCAAGACCGACATGTGTGAACGAATCCGCTGCGAGGCCAGTATTCTATATGCCTCCTAATCAGTCTCTGAATCCCAGGCTATGAGGGAGAGCTCACCGTTGCATCCAGCTTCTTGACTTCTGTATTCACCCATCCTCCCATATCCAGCCTCTTCTTTGTAACACTCACCATCCCATCCGCAACGTCAGCACAGACAAACGTGCTCTGCTCAAGCACATCCTTAGGCAAAGTCTGCTGAACTGCTTCCGTCAAGACACCGCTCCCACAAGCATTATCCAGAAACACCACAGGTGTCGAGGTCTTCTCTGTAATGCCCATTTGCAGCCGCAGAGGCTTCACTAGATGAGGCAGCATGGTTCGTGAAGCATACAACATCTGGTCCTCCAAATTGCCATTGCCTATGTTGCTGTAGAGCTCTTTGAGGGTCTTCATGGCGGGATCGATGTTTGGGGTGGCCATTCTTAACGATCGCGACGTGTTTTCTGCAATTGACGTTATCGATCTGATCATGAATAGGCTTTGAGTTGCTGACATGAATGTTTGAAGTGCGCGACCAGGATACGTGTGTTAGTGAAAGTTTCCGAAAAGTCGCCGTTCACGGAGACATTATCGGAATGTTCCAAGTGTTGTCAACATCTCATATACTAGATTCATTGAGATCGAATGAGTGCTATATAATACAATTATATCAGAGCTACTCGTACAAGGATTAGACTATGTGCTGGTCGAATGCGTCTGACAGTACCTCCCCATCTATCCATCCTCTTCCATACTTTGACATAATCGTACACAACATCAAGTACAGAATAATAGCAAACGAACTTGTAGGCAATACAATGAGTGGCCGCTTTTCCAATCCGAATGCTACCGCCCTTTCTAACCCATCTCACAAACCCCCGTGTGAGCCTCACCTCTATACCTCCCACCGCCCTTTCACTCTACAAAACACCTCCCCAATCTATAAGAATGACCGAGCTCCCCCAATTGGATCCAATACCTCATTATCATCAGGCATTCATAAACCGTAGATACAAGAAGTAAACTTTACCATACCGGACACCGTTTGTCTAGTATGGGCGACCAACCCCGCGAGGTCGTGGTTGAATCGAGTGTGTGAACTCGACGGGACTGGTCTTGAACGTGGTGCCCAGCGAGGGCGTCGAGTTTGTCTTGTGCGCTTGCTCTTCGCTGGGTATAAAACTCACGCAGAAGCGTGGTAAACGTATTGTGATGATCATCGTTGATGAGACATATTTGTCGTGGTCGATATGTTGTATGAGGAGGCCAGCTCCGTGTGTAAGACAGAGGAAATAGTTGTTGAGTTATCAAGACATAGTGAGGGTATCATGACCAATTAACATGTGGCTGTCATACACCGTCGATTGTGTCCATTTCTGTGGACAACGGCGTAGAGCACAAAGGAGTGAAGTCTGCCTGTCTACAACAACACATCCTCACTCAATCTTATATATCCAATTCCTTCGTCTCACAGCCCACACCGACCTCTTCCTTTGCGTGAGGCCCTTTCGGGTGCTCGTTTTCAAGCGTGGCATGTCGCCCTTCGCCTACTGTTCAAAGTGAGGCGAGCACATGCAGGCCTCGCCCCTCCAATGCCACGTCTCTCCGCCACTACACGAAACCCCGTCTCACTCTTGCAGCCATGAACAGGGCGGACGGCGATGCAGAGTTAACGTAACGCTGCATACTTTGTCTTGGGCCTGCAGTTGCTTTGTAGTAGCATATCAAGCGACTGGATATCACTGGAGAAGTGGCTGTTATACCGCTCTATCAATAAGACCTCAGCCTAATATCACCAGACTCCCATATCGTGTTCACCCGGACACGTCTTATCCGTTACATTTCTTCCATTCTTTTCAAAGGGGCGCCTTTTATCAACCCCCCATGTCTTTAATAATTACATGTAAAAATACCTTGGGACCTGTACAGTACAACGCACCATCATGCCAATTGGCGCCTATAGCATAGCATATCCATCATCCCGTTGACAAAAAAATGTGCCGCGCCCAGTTACTAACTACTCAAAGCTTCTAAATCACCAGACTTTATTCTGTTCCTTCATTCTCGTGTTCCGGCTCACTCCCTATGCAAACCTGAGGCTCCCTGTCGGCACCCGTTGTGACAGACCGTCCACCTCTCTCTTCAACAGCTTGAGCACTCGCCTGACATCAGCAAGGTCTGCACCGCCGGCGTTGTTGCCATGTCCTGGCGGAGGTAAGGCAGCGTCGCATCTCTTGAGGAGGTCGGCTACAGATGCGCCAATGGCGCCGCCCTTGCCTGCACCTCCACGGCGACGGGCTTCGGCCACCCAGTCGTTAACAACATAAACAATAAGCTCGATCATGCGGTTTCGCACGGATCCGCTGAAGCCGTAATCTTGGCTATCGAAAACGCCCTCCAAGACACGGACAATCATATCATGGGAAACGCCCAAGGTAAGGAACAGCTGGACGGGCCATGTGGGATCGGCGCCAATGGTAGCATCTTGTTGGTAAGCCACAGCGTAACGGCAGAGCTCAGGTAGGAGGTCTTGGATGGGGAAGATGAAGCTGTCGAGTGATGTACGGTGGGCGATGTTCTGGATCTTGCTCGTCACAGATTCGTAAGGCATAGGGGGCGAGGGCATTCCAGGTTCTGAGTTCTCTAGGCGAGACATGACCTCATCGTGTGTCTGTTGAATAAGGTTGCTCCATGTACCCGAGATGGTCATATGGTTACGGTAGTCGGCGACATGGTAGATGAGAAGGCAGAGATCGTAGTAACCAGCCTGGTCGGCATAGTCGTTGAAGAGCTGAAATTTTGTAAGCAAAAGTTAGCACTCGGAAAAGAAAGGAGAGGCTTACCTCTGAAAGTCCCTGAATCTTGCCCTTGAGAGCTTCCTCAATCTCGAGGGATCTCTGGGGGTCGATACGGTCATCAGCTCTCAAACGCTCTAGCAGATCGTCTTGAATATGAGCGATCTCAAGAAGCTCAGTAACGCTGTGGTTGAGCAGCTGTTGCTGCTGTCGGCTCACGCCAGTTGTGGAAACGTTAGCATTCGCCTTAGCCAAACTAAGCAACCTGATTCGGTCCTTGATGCTGATGGGGAAATCGGAGTTAGCGAGTTCAGCCTGCACCTCAGCTGCATCAAAGAATCGACTGCGGTTGGTGTAGAATCGACAGAGAAGGTCGGCATGCTCGATATTTGTGCCAGCAAGTCGCTGGAGGAAGGTGATAACGTGAGGTGAGTCGATAGCCAGGATGCGGTCTGTCCAGCCTTGTTGAATATACCACTCATAAAGGTCAAAGTGGAAGACCTCATCATCTGATCCGTTCACTACCTCGTAGGCCTCAAGCCTCTTTGTAGCAATCAAAGTCAATCTGCCGTCAACCATCTCAGGCTCTCTGCTTGACGCAGCATCCAGGTGGCTCAGAACATCGTGAATCATATCATAGCAACGCTTGCGGTCGTTAAAAGCATTGGCTCGAGGGTCAGTTGAAGGCTTTCCATCATTAACCCACGACAGAGCCGTGTTACCCCTGTCCTTCTCACGGGCGACAACAAGGCACAGCTGGATTGCACCGGCATAATACTTGAGGTCGATGTACTGCTCAACAGCACTCTGGAGGTTCGCAAAGGTGAGGCTGCCAGCCACCCTCTCGAATAGCCTCAGACTCTCATGGAGCAAGCTTCGCGACTGGTTGGTCTGAAGAGGCTGATCAGAAGCCCGCTTGAGCTGTTCCTGGGCCTTGAAAGTAACGACGTCATCTGGGCTACAGAAGCTGCCGCATCTCCTTCGCAGGGCGTCCGCAACAGTCTCAACGTTAGAGCCGCTCTCAATATTGCGGTTAACAATGGCCTTGACAAGTAACTTGGCGAGGTCCTTGCCATCGGTTTGAGAGAACAGCTTCTCATATGTGAGCTCCCTGAGTTGCTGTCGAGCTGTATCGTCCAGGCGTGTGTAGATGTCGGCAACACGCTCATCAAAGAGCATGAGCACAAATGAGATGCCCTCAGAAATGCTCTCCATCAGCTTTTGAAGAGCATGAAGAGCTTGATGTTCAGCCTGAAGAGCAACTTCCTCCTGGCGACTAGACACATGCTGGAGATCAGATGGGCCCGACAAGCCTTGGATGAGGCCCCGGTTGGAGTCAAGGAATCTCCTTAGACGCTCCAGGTTCTCTTGAACAGTACTCAGCTTGGAAAGAGGAATTGTAGATCCAATGGTGATACCACCGGTAGGGGAAACACCCGGGGCAATGACTACCGACTTCCACAGCTGGCGTATCAGTCGGGAGAGGTACAGAGCTAGGGCGTCATGGCGAGAGGAAAGATTAACTGAGTCGGTTGTAAGAGACGTGCTATCGGTCTCGGCCATCGTAGGCTGTCCACCAAAGTCAACAAAGACGGATCGTGCCCGATCTTCAGTGGCCTGATCAATAGCACGAGCTGCACCGGGTCGAGAGTCACCTCCATGACCACAAGCCACAGCCAAAGCGGTAGTGACCGTCTCCACACGGCCGTAATTATTAATAAACCGGCGGCAGACAAGCTCCAACCCTTCGTCTCCCACGGCACCTCGAATCGCAGAAGCAAAGATATCCACAAATCGTCTTCGTCGAATAATGTGTACACCGGTGTTGGTGAGAACTGCGAACTCGCTGGGTGCATCGTCAAACTGCACAGCCAGCTCGTTACCGAAGCCCAGCGGCTGTGGTGCTGCTGCGAATGGTTTTGTGATTAATCCAACCGCCTCAGCTCGGCTACCGATATCGATCCAACTAGCGCTTTCATGGTATTTGAGAGGAGATGTCGGAGACGTGTTCTTAAGACGCCCCGTTTCAGGTCCAGAAATAAAGAGAGCATCTTCACTGGTATTAGACTCCTTGCTCACAAAATCCAGGAAGTATCCAGGTGCAAATCGCGCGCCCTGTCGGCTAATTGTCAAAGAGGTCGATTCAAGGTCGGTAATTGTCTCGCCACCAGCATACGCAGATCGACGGGAGCTCTGCCCAGGGGGAAACTTGATAAACTGAACTTGCATACTCTGAGGAGCGAGGTTGGTCGAGGAACCGTACAAATAGGATGCAGCACTTGTCGCGCTGAAGAACAGGCGGCATCCGGTGTTCGTCAAAGCCATCAAGTGTAGCTTCGCTGCTTCTGGCTTAGAGATAGGGCTAATTGAAACAATGCTCACTCGGTCGTTCAACAGCCTAGACTGGCTGATCATGTGAGCAATGTCGCGAAGACAGTGCACCTTCTCCTTCTCGATAACCTTGTTCAGTCGATCAGGGGCCTCCATATGGTAAGTTCGGATGGTCGATCGGCTCGAGAGGGTGTACACGAGGTTTCTTGAGTCATCAATCACGATATCGACAAGATGTTCGGGGGTCTTGTGCGACCAGAATCCTCCTTGCAAGGTAACGACAGAAGACCAGCCGGGATTCGTATGGTTAATCTTACCGCACCGATTTGAAAACCACTTCTCCTCAGACTGGTAGTAAAGCTCGTTAATGTCAATGTCGTTACTTCCTCCAAAGAAGATTCGGCCGTTAGCGGATCCAGTAATGACGCGAACATCGGTACCGCGGAGAGGGAGCTGCATTTTCGTCTGGTAAAGAGATACCGCTTTGGTACCGGAGGGAGTATCAGTGGCCGATACGCCTAACAGGACGATATCCTGCGAAGTCGCAACGACCAAGATATGTGTGATTGAGTTGACAAAGATGCCTGGCTTAGGAGGCACGAGCGCGACGGCGTGGATGGTATGTGGTTGGTCTTCGAAGCCGATCAGCTCAGGGTCAGGATGTGTGTAGTCCCATAGAAACAATGAGTTGTCGATAACAACCCAGGCATGGTTGATTTCAGCAAAGAGACCCATCAGAGTCTGAAGCTCGCCGGAATTGTAGTGATCGAAGACCTGGTTCGGGATAGGATACATCTGGGTCTTGTGGAAGGGGGCCATTGCAGAATCGGTGTTTTCAAGATCGTATTCGGACGACGCGCCCTCTGGTGTATGTTAGCTCAATCCCTCCTTTCAAAGCTCTGACAACCTACGTCTGCAGTATGAATC
The DNA here is from genome assembly GCA_012977755.1 of Fusarium nurragi. NCBI lineage: Eukaryota > Fungi > Ascomycota > Sordariomycetes > Hypocreales > Nectriaceae > Fusarium > Fusarium nurragi. Next base: position 27,484 of record JAALXI010000338.1, on the reverse strand, counting down.
TAAATCGGGATAGCGGCCATCGGCTTGGAGGAAGGTGTTGATGGCCTTGGCCGCCTTGACAACGGGAGGCACATTCTCGGATCGTAGAGGCGGCAGCACGGCCGGTGCAATCAAGTTGTCGCTCGTAGGTGTTCTCGATGATGACGGCGCCGTGACCGCGACGCCTCGCGATGATGGAGCAGGCGCAGTGCCCTTGAGAGGCTGGACAGACTGGTTGTTCTCGGTGCCTGCGAACAGTTGTCGGCGCACAGGATCAGAGCCCGACTGAAACCTCGAGGTAACGGCTGGCGTGTTCAAGAATGCGCCTGGAACTGGCCGAACCGGAGTTGTTTGTGGAAACGACATTATGGGCGGTAATATCGATGCCCTTGGCGGGCCTGCGTAGCTTCACCAGTGTCGTTGCTATACCGCTGTAGACAAATCGCGGATTATCGAAAGCGAGGGACTCAAGGCGCGCAGATGAATTGCGATCAGGATATCAATCCTTCGTTTCCGCGTCGTCAATCTCGCCGGGATTGTCGGTTTCCGTCGCGTCGTCGTCGGGTTTTCAGACAAAGTCTATTGTGAGAGATGTACGCTATGAAGGTGATAAACAATTTGACGAGAGCTTGGGGAGGCTGGATATGGAGCACGGATTTTTCGCGACTGGGGCTTGCACGCTAGGACCGTTTTGGTGCAAGGCTGAGAACCAGCAACCACGCGTCATGAAAGATGAGAATGCTTGGTTAATCAATCAATGCGAAGTATCACTCATTTTAAGTTAATCGTCAACTCCAAGCATCTATATCTTTTTTTAGTAGCCAAAGCTATAGTTCGTGGAAACCAGTATCTCCAGCCGAATATCTAATTCCTAGCTATGTAATACGATATGTCGAGTTGGACTTATTCTCCAGGTGCTGCCCGCATTATCTGTATCTTTGTTGGATTCATTCACAGGTCGAAAGTCTACAAGTTGTTGCCAAATTTCTTTCTTTTACTTTTCGTCTCTTAGTGAAGACCGCGAAGGTAAATCAGATATTTCAATAAAAGACTCAGTAATATCAACAATAAGGGCCCCGGTACCCATCTACGATACCCGGTTATCTTAGTATGGTAACTAGGTACTGAGGCCACTATTGCTGATACTACTGAGTTTTTTATCGAAATGTCTGGGTCCCATGTGGTACATTTGAGAGTCACGGTCGTCCAAGTCTCCCTATCCAAAGCTCAGAGTAGCATTGATGGTCACAAAGTTAACGTTGTCAGTCGCCAGGTTCCCCGTTTCTATCATGCTTCAGACGTTCATTTGTCCGATTGCCCTCTATCACTCCTTCTCACATGCACTCTACTCCTCCCTTCTTTATTTTACTGCTTCTTGGCCTCACGGGCCGCCTTGCGCAGGGCCCTTCGTCGGATATCCTCATGCATCCTCTTGTTGAAGAATATGGTGATGGGACCGTTGGCGCCAGGGACGTTCTCAATGAACCACAGCATGAAAGAGTGGCTCCACCAAGGAGTGTAAGTGTTGGGAGCGGTCTGGTAGCTACCAAGGCCAACCTTGCCCAGGGTAGCCTTGACAAAGTTGCGGGCGTTGGGAACAAGGATGCTAGGACGACGGACCTTGCTCATGGCGGTGGTGACGAGATGGCTCAGAACGAGGTAGACATCGACGTTGTCGTCGGCAAGCTCTGCTGAAAGAGCGTTGCTCCACTGCTGAAGGAAAGCCTTGCTACCAGAGTAAGTTGCTAGAAGAGCTGTAGGAGCCCAGCCGCCAAAAGATCCCATGGTGAGGATAAGACCATTCTTTCGCTGCTTCATGATAGGAGCGACGACCTGGGTAACTCGGAGGGTGCCAATACAGTTGATGGTGATAATGTTCTGGAGCTCCTCCTTTGGGGTCTCGAGGAAAGGAACGGGAATGCTGTGGCTCTGACCAACGTTGTTGACGAGGATACCAACATCAAGGCCAGCAATCAGCTCGCTCAGGCGCTCGTAGTCGGCATCGTCGTTCTTGGTGAAGTCCATATCCAGAACCTTGACTTGTAGGCCCTTTCCGGGGTACTTCTCTTGGATTTCGGCAGAGAGCGCCTCTAGCTTCGAGAGGGTTCGGGAGACGAGGACGAGGTTGAAGCCCTTGGCAGCGAGCTGGAGAGCATACTCCTTGCCGAGGCCGTCAGAGGCACCGGTGATAACAGCCCAGGTGCCAGGCTTTCCATACTTGCGCAACTGCAGATACTTGTCAGTCCCATGAACTCAATTGCAAGACACAGAATCACTTACGTTTGTGCCTCCAAGGACAAAAGCGCTGAGGACAAGCTGGACATAGCTCAGAATCTTGGAGCCCAGGAAGAGAGCACCAATGCCAGCAAGACCCCACTGCAGAGGTTGCGGCACGTTCTGGAGAAAGTCTGCAATGGCAGTCATGATTGAGGCGTGCAGTAGGAGAATGCTGCTGTGTGAATGAGAGAAAGAAGAGATAATGGAAAAAGGTGTCAATCACAAGACAAGTACAGGCTCTTCTGCCCCTCGGCTCTCGTGGGTCTTGGCTGGGCCAGGGACAATCAATTAAATTTTAGGTGGTGTTACCCCTGACGTTGTTGAGATGGTCCAAGCTTCTTCCGGTCTTTGGTCCCCGATGACAGGTCCGTAGGTCCTCCGTATCTCCCACCAAAAACCGTACGTCTTACACCGATCTCAGCCCGCCGATCTCTTTCTGCAATCGTTTTGCAACCACCACAATAGCAATTGTTGAGATTGTGTGCTTTCATTGTTCTTCGAGTCCAGTCCCCTCCAGTTCTGCCATCATGGACGCCCTCAAGGTCCTTCTCCCTGAAGCAAAGGGTGTTCTACCCTACTGCATGGTTCTCGTAAGTGGCCCCCGGCATTCGGTCCTCTGCAAGATAAGATGCTGACCGCTGCAGCTCTCCATTATCTCGATTGGAAACTCGCTACAGTCATATACCACCCTACACTTTTCCCGACGGGTCTACAATGGGCGCTTCATCCGTAACCCCAACCTCCCTCCCAAGACCGCCAACTTCGAGCCTGAGGATCAGACCAACAAGCTGATCGCTGCTCACAACGACCCCAAGGCCACCGACCAGTTGACTCCTCTTGCGGGCAGACTTTTCGGGACCTGGACGCTCATCACCTGCGTCGTTCGATGTTACGCCGCTTACAACCTTCATATTGGACCTGTTTACACCATCGCCTACTGGACCTACATTGTCGCCCTGGGACATTTTGCCAGCGAGCTTTTCCTCTTCAAGAGCATGACTTTTGGTCTGCCTCAGTATTTCCCTTTCACTCTGGCTTCCATCTTCTTGATCTGGATGCCTCTGGTCCGTGACCACTATGTCCAGTATAACTAAAAGTAGGTGAAGGCCCGGCGAAAGTGGTCTGAGGAATTGGATGTAGACCATACGTGACAGGGATATTGACTAGATGCTGCCAGAGTGCGTTGTAGCGATATCTAATATATAGATGAAATAGTGTAGATTTTAATAGCCTAATTGTATGGCTCTCAAGCCTACAGATTCTTTCGGTAGAGTTCTCCTCCGCAGTTCCTCAAGCGCGCTGCGGCCTGCTCAGGTGTGATATCACGCTGCGGCTCTGCCAAGAGCTCGTAACCGACGAGGAACTTCTTGACCGTGGCCGAACGCAACAGAGGTGGGTAAAAGTGCATGTGGAAATAGGCGTTCTCCAACTCCTCCGGTGTTCCATCTAGAGGCGCCTGGTGAAGACCAGAGCTGTAAGGGAAGCTGCACTCGAATAAGTTGTCGTATCTTCGGGTTACTTCCTGAATAGCCTCGGCGAACTGAAGTCGCTCTTCGGGCTTGAAGTCGAGAAGAGATCGGATGTGTCGCTTAGGGAGAACAAGAACCTCGAAGGGCCATACAGCCCACCAGGGACACACGATAACAAAAGCGTCGTTCTCCCAAATAACTCGTTCCTGCTTCTCCAGCTCCAGCTTAACATAATCGCCCAGGAGGTGTCGGCCCCCGTGCTGCTCCCGGTACTTGGCCATTTGCACGAGCTCCTTGCCTGGTTCTTCGGGCATAGTTGATGTGGTCCAGACCTGGCAATGAGGATGAGGGTTAGAGCAGCCCATGGCGGCACCCTTGTTCTCGAAGATTTGCATATATCGGTACTGCTCCCGGGGGGTAGGGGCAGCGTCTTTGGGCATAGAGATAGTAAGCTGGTCAGCTTCAGCCGCGCGTGGGTTTGACGCTGTCAAATGATTGGCATAGATGCGCGTCCAGTGCTCAATGACAGGAACAATCTCCTCGGAGGCCATGTCGGCAAGCGTGACATGATGCTTGGGAGAGAAAGTGAGAACATAGCACACGCCCTTGACGCCCTGGGCCTGGAGGAGAAGAGACTCCAAGTCGTTGGAGGAGGCCTTGGCATCATATTCAGGTTGCTCTTGCTTGACGGCGCTGTAGTCGTTCACGAAGGCAAAAGTCTTTTCGTACTTCGGGTTATGGTCGCCAGCGGCCCGGGAGTTGCCGGGGCATAAGTAACACTGAGGCTGTCAGATGATGGAGCTGTTATGATGTGATGTCATGAGCGTACTTGAGGGTCATATTCCGGGAGCTTGGATGCGACAGCAGCCTCCTGCTGGCCTCTAAGTCATGTCAGAGGGCTCTATGTGAGAATAAACGAGCACATACTGCCAGGGTCGCTTTGTGCGGTGAGGTGATACAAGCAGCCATGCATCCGTGAGGGGATTGTATCTACGATGAGAGATATCGTCAAGGATTTGCTCGGGCATGATGATAGTGGGGTAACAATATGAGAAGCAATTGAGGGGTCAGCAACAGTTAAAGAATGTTTTCAAGACCAGGTGAGCTTCAATTTATCAACAGGGAAAAGTCGCGGTTGGTGATAGAACCGGTTAGAAGATAAATATCTCTTATATCAGGCTGAAGTTCTGAATGGCGCGGATCAACGGTGATATTCTCGGCCGTGCTTTCGGAGGAGTCTAGTTCGATAGTGGGCTACAACTTGTTTTATTTCCATCTCATATCAGTCTGTCAGACTGTTCCGTCATGAGCAATTGTGATTTGTGTGCAATGCAATGTTAATAACAGCTTTTGTAGGAACACATCATATTGTATTTCTCAACAAGTAGTTCGTCAGAAACCATCAAGCATGAGCTACTGTAGAAATCTGAGAGCTCTACAACAAGACATAGCCTCAAATCCTAGCATCTTCACCCTGCGGGGATCCCACGTTGGGGCTTTGGCGTCAGTGGCTCGTCGCGGGGATAGCTCTGCAGGAAGCTTGCACGTGACTGACAATGACTCCAGCGTGGGGTTACGGTTAGCGGCCGCTGACTCCCCATCCGAAACAGGAAACAGGCCAGCCCGCCCTGGAGTCAGCCCCCAGACCAGCTCAGGCAAGCGCCAAAATCAACAACATCACAACTCCAGAGCCCCTCGACCAATCAACCCATCACCACTTCCATCAACAACAACCTCAGATTCGCATTTTCCATCAGATTTCGCGTCGCATCATCTTTCCTAACAATCGCGCACTATCGACAACCCTGTCTTGTGCCTCCATCGCGCGCCCTGCGTGGCCTCAAACCCGTTGCTAAGTGCAGACAGGGGGGGTATCGACCGCTGCCCGGCCCAACATCGCAGCCGGCGATATGGGTGTCATACGCAAGAAAACAATCAGCAGAGGTGGTGAAGGTGGTGTCAAATACGTTTGCGACGTCTGTTCATCAGACATTACATCCACGGTTGGTTCCCTTGCTGTGTTGACTGCGGCCTGGTTATTTGTTTGGAGGTGGTGTCAAAGACGCGCCTCGGAGATATTCCGGCTAATCTCACCCGATGTCATGATGGAGTTGCTAATCATGTTGGTGTTGATCTAGGTTCGCATTCGATGCGCCGATGCAGCCTGCAGTGACTTCGATCTTTGTGTCTCGTGTTTCGCCAAAGGTGAAGCTCGGAATGCCCACAACCCCGCGACACACGCTTTCCGCGTGATAGAACAAAACTCATTTCCCATCTTCGATCGAGAATGGGGTGCCGACGAAGAACTCCTTCTCCTCGAGGGCGCAGAGATCTATGGCCTTGGTTCATGGGCCGATATCGCAGACCATATCGGTGGTTTCCGTGAGAAGGATGAGGTTCGCGATCACTATCTCCAGACCTACGTTGACTCGCCCGCCTTTCCGCTCCCGAAACGATGCAGCCCCCACGATTGCGAGTTGGCCAACGAAATTCCCAGAGAAGAATTCCAATCACGTAAGAAGAGACGAATAGAGGAGCGACGGGATGCAGCCAAGAATGCGCCAACTCTCCAGCCAAAGACAAAGCCGACAGCTAGTGTACCGAGTTGTCACGAAATTCAAGGATACATGCCTGGCCGTCTGGAGTTCGAGACCGAGTACGCGAACGAGGCCGAAGAAGCTGTTCAGCTGATGCAGTTTGATCCTGGCGATGGACTTAACCCCAGAACCGGCGAGCTTGAGCCTGAGATGGAACTCAAGCTCACTGTGATGGACATATACAACGCTCGGCTGACACAACGTGTGGAACGCAAAAAGGTCATTTTTGAGCATAATCTCCTCGACTATAGGGAGAACACCAAACTTGAGAAGAGGCGTACGAAGGAAGAAAGGGATTTGCTTCAAAAGGCCAAGCCATTCGCCCGCATGATGAATCAGCAGGACTTTGAAGAGCTTAACCAAGGCCTCCTTGATGAGCTCAACCTACGACAAGCTATTACACAATTACAAGAATGGCGAAACGTCCGCATCGGAGACCTTCGAAGCGGTGAAAAGTACGAGGCCGATAAGGCTCAGCGAATACAGAAAGCAATCCCCATGGGTTCAATGGACCGTGAGCGCCTGGCGTCTGCTCAGCGGTCCAAGCAGCCTCCACCACCCGAGCCTGCAAGTGGAGCCGCTCTCCTCATCCTACCAGAATTGCCCGCACGACTGCTGCCAACACCCAGCGCGGAAGTGAATGAGGATGGAAGAGCATTGACTAATGGCCATGCTGATGGGCAGACTAATGGCCAGACAAACGGACAGACGAACGGGCAGACAAACGGGCAAGTCAACGGGGTCAACGGGGTCAACGGAGTCAACGGCCATGCGACACCAAAACAGAAATACACAGCCCAACCCATTTCGGGCGTGCAACCCATGCCGATGAGCCAGGATACTGCGCCGGACTTGCATCTTCTCACGCCAGAAGAGGCCAAGTTGTGCGAAGTCATCAGGCTGCAGCCCAAGCCGTACCTGATGATTAAGGAGCAAATCCTCAAAGAAGCACTCAAGAGCAACGGCACACTAAAGAAGAAACAGGCTAAGGAGATCTGCCGACTGGATTCTCAAAAGGGAGGGCGAATATTCGATTTCTTTATCAATTCGGGCTGGGTGGGCAAGGCGTGATTCGGATGTTTACTGTTTAAAAATACCCTTTGCAAAGACGGCGGATTGGAACTGGCGCCCAGCGTTTGGCGAATCTTTACTTGCTGGAATTGTATATAGCATACGGTTGTGTCAAGGTGTTACAATAGCGCTGTTAGAAATTACAGCGATTTGTGTATCTTGATTGTGTGTGTTTTTATGAAGTGTTCGATATGCTCTTAAGCTAATGTTAAGGCTGCTTGGTAGGATTAATGCCGGGGTGCTGTTCACTTCAACACAACAAGAGGCATTATGCGGAATGCAAGAGAACATAAATGATTTTCGTCAAAGTCCACAATAAGGTCACACATACAGCCCAATACCAGCTGCCTACCTCAGCAAACCTTGTTCAGATGGACTGACCTCCAATACTTCAATCTGAGGCAATGTGAGGAGTATAAGTGGTGCAGCCCAAGAGACGGTATGGTAATACTGAAGATTGATGAAGAGTTGTTACAAATATTTGTATATCCCAGTGTCAGGTTTTGATATTTAGAGTCTATTGGCGATACCAATACTGCTTGATATCCGATACTTCGACGATGACTCTAGAAAGCCCCTTGATGAAAGTTCTTAAACCCAATACTCTTCTGAAGCATGAAGAAAACCTTAAACGGACGGAACCCAAGACATGTTGAAGCAACGATGAAACCCTCCTCATTCAAGCACCTGCACAAGCCCGGAAGACTATGGCGAGGAGACCGAAAGACTCATTGTCGTCCTGATGTGGTGATAGGCTGGCGAATGTGAAGTTGACGTTGAAGGCGGCAGGCGTGGGGATGATAGTTGAGAGTTGAGTGACAGATCTTTTGGTAGTAGCTAAGCTGTTAAAATCCGACTGTCAAGTCTTCAAGATTGAAGGTAGGTAGGTATCATCCACACTGCGGCGAGGCTTATTGTACGCCGGCCATGGCCCTCATTTCGAAGTGCACCTCCAACATATAATTACGCAGTGTAAGCTTTTGGAAAGCTTGAAGATGCGACCTTGTCATACAGCATCTGCCGGGTTCTGTCGTAGCTGTAGTTTAATTTCAGGACGTGTCGTTTTCTTGATCCCTCTCTTCAACACAAAGACGATGAAGGCGATGAGGCCGACACCCAAGAGAGACGCCAGGATAATGAAGAAGATACTGTCCGGCTTGAGCTTTCCCATTGTGATAGGTGGTTGACGTTGATGGTGTATGGTGTGTGGTGGGATAGAAGGTTGAGAAGAAGGATGGAAGATGCAATGGGTGATTAGGCAAGGTCTTATATATAAACCTGAGGTTTGAGTTTCTTCATGCGCTGGCAGCTGTGAAAAAGCTTGTCAGCTCTCGAAAAGTTTATGTCCCTCTTTGAAGGTATATACTTACACTTTTTTCTTCCAATCTCGTCTGACCAATGCACCTCCTTGGGCTTAAGCAAATCAGAGAGAGAAGCCCTGCTGGTCAACGCACGAGCTGGCCTAGTCAATGCAGAGACAGGAGTTGGTGTAAGGTACGTAGAATTTCTGCGTGAGCCAAGCCAAACACTAGTTGGCAACTCAGAAACAGGAGTTGGTAGCTCATAAACAGGGAGAGCTGGACCTGGCACTGTTTTATAGAAAACAGGCCTGCGCTTCTCAAGATCTTGACTCCAACGGTCTAACCAGGCGGTCACGGCAAAGTAGGCCAGGAGACAGCCGGCGGCGCTGCCCCCCAGGATGAGCAATATGTGCAGGAGTTTCATGGTTGGAGGATTGTGAGGAGGTGTATGGGGAGAAGGGGAACAAGAGGAAGAGAGCCGATGCGAACAAGAACAGGAGAAGAAATCGTCCAAGTTGAGGAGAAGCTGGTTCTTATTCAGAAAGCCCCAAGTCCCTTCTGAGTGCTCTCTGTGGAAGTGTGAGCTGTCGAAAGCTAAAACTTATTATCTGCGTTGGATTATACGTACAGCTTTCTTCCCCATGGGTCTAAAATCGTCTTTGTCTCTTGTCGGCGGGGGCCAGGGAAAGTCTCCCCTAAGCAAGACTGCGGGCAGGCCCTGGTTGTCAGGCAGGACGGGTGCGCCTGTGTCGGCTGCCATGCTCGCTTCTTGCCTCTGCAAGTAGTCTATCAGAGGATTTGTCGATCCGCCGGGACGCGGGACAAAGGGTCGGGCGAGCCTTGGGTCGTATTCATCATCCAGTTGCTTGGCTTCGAATCTTATACAGAGATACACAAAGATACTCCCCCCTACCACAACACCCCCGACGATCAAACCCGTTTCCAGCCTTGAGTGTTCTCCCCCCATGATGGGGTTCAAGAGGTTGGTGTAAGTACCGATGGGCGATGGACATGCGGTAGGCGGCAGGGCAAGACGATAAGACTGCTCCAATATTGCAACTGTCGGTGGTTGACTGACCATAATTGGTCACCATACCATGCGATTTAGAGCTTCATACATGTCCAATTACTACTCCTCTACATCGTTAGCAGGCCTCCCCGTCATCTTTAACCCCCTCATTCACGGAAAGAGCCCTGGGCAGACAGCAGACCATGTCATCGGAAAGATGGCCAAGGAAAGGACGGGATCCAGGGCTACTATTGTGACATAGTTGCGGGGAAGTAGCTGATGTTGCTGGTTGCTGGTTGCTGGTTGCATGGAGTGAAAGGGTTGAGACTCGAAGGTTCAAGAGAAAACCTAGATGATGGTCTCGTGCTCGTCTAAAATATCGATCGTTTCTGTGGTGATTAGAAGATGAGGCGGGCAGCTCGAGTACATACGATACACGTCTCAAGCCACTGAGTGCTTTGTTGGTTACGTGTTATCTTGGCTCACTACTCGCCACCTTCAACTTTGTACCTTGGAGTGTAAAATGTGTTGAGCCGTAGTTACGATACTGTTGCGAACCCCAATGGAGTGTCGTGCTGGCATCTCGCACAATTCCCCTTGACGGGTGGAAAGAAGATGTGTTCTTGGTGAAATACACTGGCCTCGACTTATACAATATACTGCACTACTAAGATACATCGATAGAAGCCATTCAAAGAGAGGTCGGGTATTCTTAACAGTAGATTTCTTCTTTATTCGTCTCAAAACTACATCATTCATAATATCACACCCTTTTCCCTCCCATCTTGTCCCATCCAAGCATACATGATCTTGCAACTTCCAAGTTTAGACAAAATCCCAAACAAACACCGTAATCTCTCCTCACTTAAGCATCATATCCTAGATCCCACACCAGACTACTTGTTCTCTGGCTCTATCTGCTCGTAAGGAGGAGGAGGAGCTTCTTCAGACGAGCGAGACGATGGTTGTCTCTGAGCCGTCAAATCTCTATTAGATGAACGGGATGTTTGGCCGCGCGGTGGGGTAGAGGGAGGCGAGTAAGTGTTTGAGAGGTCGCCATCCGAGTCTTGTTGGGCGCGAGTTGAAGAGTTGCTATGTGAGGGGCCGCCAAAATTGTCTTCCCATCGACGGGAGAAATTGGCGTACGGGTAGGGGTAGAGATTTTCCATATGTATGGAGGTGGTGTCTTGATCTGTCTCAGGCATCCCCTTGTCAGGAGGAGCAGAAGCCGGCTGTGGACGTTCCACGCCCAGAGTCCAAGCCTGCTGCCAGTCTGTGAAAGTAGTCCGAGCTGGTCGACTTGTGTATATCGATGGCTGATGCTCATCCCTGTTGCTCTTGTGGAAGCCCAGGGGCCTAAGGCATCCCCATCCCCAAGTCTTTCCTCTCAGCACCGCGTAGACGACGAGGAGAAGGACGGGCGTCAAGGCAATACATGCAGTGAAGATGATGTTTTGCGGCTTCTGCCACCAGTTGCAGAACTCATCCCATCCTTCTGCGACCACCTTGAGCTGCTCCGGGGAAGAGTAAGTGGACAGTTTGTCGGTGGTAGGGTAGAGGCCGAGTTTAGACTCAGGCGTGGTTACTCCGGCAGAGAAATCGGTGACTTGATGGCCGATATCGTTGCCAAGATACGACGGGGCCATGTTGGTGACACGGTGTAGATGGTTGAAGTTGTGAAGGGGGGTGAAAGCAGTGCTTTCGAGCATCTCTGGGAAGAGAAGAGGAGACAGTGATGTCTTATAAGATAGGGCTTGGCACAAAAAGGCATGTCTTCCACGTTTGGTTCCCCTCGTGCTTATTCCTCTCGACCAAAACTCTAAGCAACCTCAACAAAACGTGTGTAGGTGCATCCTCGGAGTGTTGGCCGGGGAGCTCTCATATAAGTCTCTCACGACAAAGTATAGAAGGAAGGTTTTCCACGTCATTCGATCCAAGAGAGGGACGATCACCGGGTTTCTTATTAAACAGCTGTTGCCCTTGAGGCACTGCCTTGCAACAAACTTCGTCCCCCAGGGTGTGAGACCTTCTATAAAGCTCCCCCTTGTCCAGGTTTCTTTGCAGACTTGATTCCGTTTCAAACACAATTTCATCATGGCACCTGTTCCCATTGGGCTTGATGCGCGACAAGCAACCCAATATCGCCCAGGATGGTATCCTCCACCACCGGCTCCTCCGGCCCAGGCTCCTCCGATCCAGGCTCCTGCACCACGGCCTCCTCCTCCACCACCGATTCCTCCACCACCGCCTCCTGCACCGCCGGTTCCTGCACAACCACCTCCTCCGCCACCGATTCCTCCACCGCCGCCTCCTGCACCGCCGGCCCCTCCAGCGCAGCCTGCTCCAGCGCAGCCTCCAGCACAGCCTCCATCTACATTTGCGACCCCTTATACTGGAGGCGCATCTGATCCTCGACAAGGTAGTGGTGGATGGCGAGATTTCCTCAACTGGTTCAACGACCCCGATCTGGGACAAGACCGCACGGCAGTCATCATCCCCGTAGTCATCGCCTGCCTCTTCGTCATCGGCGTCCTTGCCTATCTCTTCATCAGCAAGAAAAAGAAGCTTGCCGCTGCTGCTGGTGATCTTGCGGGTGCACGTGATGATCTCAAGGCAGCAAACGAGGATGCTATACAGGTTCGGTTGGACAAGGCTCTGCACGCAATTCCTCCAACCCAGGAGGAGGAAGAATTGAAGTCGAAGATACAAGATGAGGCAAACAAGAAAATAGATGAGGCAAAAGAAGAACAAGCAAAGGCGCAAGAGGAGACGGAACGGTTGAAAAGGTGAGCAAGCCCCCGGCTGGCGAACTTGAGGATCTGTATCATTGACTCTCATATCACAGGGCTAATAATATGATGACTGCCATCGTTGATACTCTCAAGAAAACGGTCAATTGAACAGGCCGGGGGCGGTGGAAGGGAGGGGAATCATGCCGCAAGGCAGAGATGCTGGATAGTATTCTACAGGTGGTGTTGGGAACGGGAACTCAAGAGCTTGCTTCTGTTACCACGAAAGCTTCGATCATGGGTCATCGTGCTCAGGACTTGTTGTCATATGCCAATGTTCCTCTGATTTCACATTGACCTCAGTTCGTTCGATACTGTGACATATATCAGTCTGCGTGTTCAACTCATCCCATCAATAATTATCCCAAAAGTCCTTCAAATAACCCTCAGTCAGCCGCTCATCCTCCCCATACACCTCCTGCCATCCAGAAAAGCCTCGATCCAGCACAAACACATCCTGGCCGCTCTCCCCCTTAGGGTCCTCGCCCATGGAGCGCAGCAGACCGTCTCTCTCGCGCAGGTACTTGAGTGCCGCACTCGGACCCCGCTGTTGACTAAGGGCACAGTGGAAAACAACTGTCTTTTTGTCTTTCAGACGACGCACAAGAGTCGGCAGCATGGCATCGAGAGTGTGCGCGGGGATGTTTGTAGAGCCCTTGATGTGGCCGCCAATGTAATCTAGCATTCGTTAGGGAGGCAACAAAAACGCAACCCGGGAATAAAGCCGAGATTATGTGTCCTCTTGTAAAAGTCGACTTACCATTATCGCGAACATCAATAACGGCAAATGTGGGATCTGAGGCGTTGACTTCCTCGATGATTTTCTCCGAGAGCGATTTGGCTGACAGCCGCTTCAGCGTAGCAACTGTGGTCATTGTGCGAGCCTGTGAGAAGAGAGGCTTGCTGAGATTTCTGAAGAGTCGCATGCGAGTGTGAGGTTGAGGCTGGCTAAGATTTAAACATGAGGCTCAAAGGGATGATGCATGCGGAGCTAAATTTAGTCCTTGGCGGGCGGAACCCCACGTGTGGAGGGCCGACTCGCCATGGATCCTCCAGTGAAACGACATCCTCGACTTAAAGGCTGAATAGACCAGATTTCTCTTGATGGAACATATTCATCACGAAGCTTTGCAAGGTGTCTTCTTAGCATCTCTGCGTTCTCAATGACTGCGAAGAATACATCTCAGAGCCCAGGAGAAATGGCACCGAAATCTTTATACAATATGCTGAGAGTCGCTGTGCTTCGTAACAGATCTCACGATAACCGTCTAGCCAGCCTCCACAGCAGCACCACACAGAGTCCAATATCTACACGCTTAATCATTGAAACCCGTGTAAGTGGTGCCAGGCTGCCTACCCTGTACCTCACCCGTAGATCGGATCATTCACTTAGCACACCACGAACATGACAGTAATTTAACCTGAGCTTGTAGATTTGTTCCTCCATCAATGTCCGCGTCATCCTTGCATTAGGTCGATCTACATCTGAGAAGTTCTAAACGGCATAACCAACCTAATCTGTAGCACAGGACAACGCATAGACCTGGTTTGGCAGGAAACACACCGGGTTTTGAAACATCAGCGATTGAACGGGGTGGAAGCGGACATGGCTCGAGCTGAAAGCGTATAATGCATTATATTCTCCAGTGTTTTCCTGTGCTAGGCGCTGCCTTGATTTTTGGTGATTCTGACTCTGTCCCTGACGATCTGATCTTTTTGACTCGTGCTTGCTTTGCTGAAACGCATCCAGGCGCCACAGTACCCCACGCCAAATGCAGGGGCATTATGAGGAATCGATCAACGGGGTCACAGTGAACATCGCAATCTTGGAAATCATTTGACAAAATTCTCATTCGCTCAGTTCTTGGTCCTTGTTCAGCAATTTATGGGAGGTTTAGCTACTTAGTTATATACGTACGCATGCGGTGTGGGGTATCCAATGGAGAAGATGTCAAAGTCTTAGCTGAGAAAGCTTGACAATGACCAGTGACCAACGACCGGGGTTATCCTTGCTTCTTTGTCAATGGCTTGTTCCACCGAAGAATAGCTTCAATAAACTTGCGGCCGGGGAAATCGATGATGATAATGCCAGTCCGACTTGTGTCTGGGTTGTCTTCAAAGTCCTTGATCCATTGACCCGTCATGTCATTCATCCCAGTGACGGTACGGTTCATTGGTCCCGCTGCAGCTTCGATCGGCAGAACACCCACGGATGCTGAGATATGTGCAAGATAGAGAACTTTGTTGTCGAGGGGTGCTGTCGCCGCGAGCTCGAGAGCATCGCGAATCGCAGTCCACTTCTCCGATAGATGGTAGATGTCCGGAATTATCCATACATCTTCCAGTATCATCTGTGGGCCCTCCCACTTGACACCATACGGTCCCCCTCGCCAAGCTGGGAAATTCTGAAGCACAAAGATCTTGGAGCGAAGGCTGCCAAGTGTTGGTAGAGGATCCGAAGCGTTGTATTTGTACAGTCGGTCTCCGAGAGGGTATTGGTTGAAGGCAGCCTCAAAAGTTAAAGTGTTGTTGTTTCCAATACCATTACCCTCTTGCTTGAGGCGCATGACAACGGTCTCAGATGGATTGCTATCCAAAAACTCTGACATATATCCAACAACGTCCTGGAAGCTGAAGCCAGTGTAGCCGTTGGCATGATATATATGCAACTCATCATCGCGCACGCGAGCGCGGATGTCAAAGTAGCGGATACCTGCTTCCAACTGGGTGGTGAGATTCCAGTTCTGACACTGTAGAACCTCGGTTCCTATCTCGTAGGTCATAGTGTCGTGCGTGCCAGGTATACTGAGGCTCGTAAGGGGTACATCGTCGGGGATATCACCCATCCAAGCCGGGTTGTGAGCCAAGTCAACATCGAAACTGTAAGCACTTGAATAGCCACGGTAACAGTTCCCATAAACCATACAAGGCGCCACGGAGAGTAGAAGATATATCAGGCACATGATAAAGAAAGCAATAGCTCCAAAGAGCATGGGAAGACGCCGGGATCGAATGATTGGGCTCGAGAGGCCGCGGAAGCCCGTTTTCACAACCATAGTGACAGGCTGACGACGGGTATCGAAGCCGGATGGGCCGGGATAGACCTTTCGGTCGGCTAGTCACGTCGACATATAAATATCAGGTAAGAACCTAGAGCCTGTCGATATCGACAGTTCAGATCTCCTGCACGCGTTGTAAGTGTTGGATGTAGAGATACGGCGTTGATGTTGATGTTGACAAGGCTGATGATGCGAAGCTCGTGGGCCGCGCAGCCAAGGCAATATGACATAACAGTGAGGAGCTTGGGCCATCCTGCGGTAGCACCTGCAACAGTCAAGGGCCATGAGTGGTCAGTCAATATTACCCCAGACAGGACGTGACAAAGCATTCCAGCTGTTCTACTTACCCTAGACCACTACCACTCACCAAGCCCGAGATTCATCCAAACTGGTCGACGCAGCCAACATGAACACTTCAAGCAACCGACCTCGAGATATTTACAGCATAGTCGGGTTTTTGTATGCATGTAAACTTCAATCAGTGCCATGCTGATACGCCCGATATATGCACCATTATTATCAATAAGATCTCGGCCGCTTCCTCTCTCTCAGGTCGATCAAATGGACTAGCTCTGTATCCGGGAGAACTCTATACAATTAGTGCGAGGGCAATGACGCTTGAGAGACGACACGACGCGTACGTTAAAAAGCATAGGCAACCCTAACAAGTTACAGTTCGCTTAGACTACTCAACCGCTTATTGTCAGACATGTCCTGCAGTCATACATGAAGGACATAAATACCTCCCATGCGCCGCATCTTGGCGTAACCGATCTCCAGATCAATGCTAAAAAAGACACAATCACGAAACAACTACGTTTATGACGGGACGAAGTATAAAGTACAAATGCTATCTACCCTCCTTCACAGTCGAATGTCACGCCAGATAGAAACGGTTGGAAAAGCCTACAGTCTCTTCACCACAAAAATGCTCCGGCACCACTGAGTGGAACAATTTGAGCCCCTCTAAACCCTCACGATGCACTCGATGCACTCACACCAACTTACTGCCGCTGGTGGTGGGCGGCTTGCAGATGGTGGACCCTGAAGTCGCATTCTCCCAGTCTGACGGTGAAGCGCAACATGCAATAGCGACGGCGATTGAGCTTGTGATTTGCCCACAGGAGTTATCATGGAACCGTGTTTCTTACCCAGGCCTGATGGAAAGTAAGAAACAGCCCATTTAAACTCACATAATGAGGCGCCATGGACCAATGCAGAACTGCTGTGCAGTAAATTGGAGTTCGTCGGCTACATAGGAGCAGCAGTGGTGCTTTGTAACACAACCTCGAAACGAGAGGTTACCAGCACGGGGTTGACAAGCGAGTGGATTCGGTAACATGTGCGAAATATGGCGGCATAGATCATGGGAGTTGATCATAGGGCTCATGCTAAGGTCCAAGCGGAGCCTCAACTACACAAAGTGATAACAAGACAGTCACGACGGCAGCGAGAGAATGAATGGGTGCACATGGTGACAGCCTCGGTTGACGGCTCGATGATGCCGACACACTCCGTTACTCTTGAATGCAGGAGGCTGAAAACGCGCTCACTGGTCTAAAAACATAACATAAACAACACGCCAAGAATCACAGATCATGCCCGTCCCAGCCTCCAACCTGCAGAACTCCCTCACCCCCACGCAGCGCTTGCGTGACTCTCACAAGCACCCAGCCGAGAGTGTTGGTTGGGAATAGCGTCGGAGACTGAGACATATCGAAGCGACATTTTGCCACGCCCGTGTTCAGTTCGGAGCCAAGGGGTCCTCTGCGAAATACGATGCACATGTAGAGAATTCTGGAAAGCGGGCTATGCCATTGGACAATTGGGGAATGTTCAGGTTAGCAGCGCATGAAGAGGGTGTAGTCGTTTGCACAGATAGGGTAGCAGTGACTACACTTGGCGGCAGTTGGAGTTCGTGTTGGTTTTAGTGGTGTTGAAGTCGGGGACTGAGACGAGAGGAAGGTGGTGTAGCTAAGGACATATAAATTAAAGGCTACGGTTCCTGGATGATAATGACCGAGCTATTACACGTGCCAACTTTTGTCTGGTTTGGATTTTCTTGTAAACGTTAATACGATGTAGCTTTTGTTGCTGCCCCAGATTCGGAGGTAGCGTTGAATTCAAATGCAGCAACTTCACAAACACTTGCCCGCCTCAAGAGGGAATAGGCAATGTTCTTAGCGTGTCAGCACACCTGGACCATCTGTCAATTGACTTTCCTCTCAAAGATACGTATACTACAGTGGGTTTATGTGTTCAGCTGTCCAGGGTCGCAAGATTCTGTTTGGCTCAACCTTGAATCAGCTTAGGTTGGTGCAGGGAAGAGAAAAGAGTCGAGCTAGATCGTTACCTGGCCAAAAGATTGGACATGTAGACATCCAGCCTGCTAACAGTCAAGGGAGGGTTATGATCTGATGGGTTTGTTGTATACGAGAGCGGGGAGAGGGTCTATGCTCGTCTGTTACAAGGGCAAGGCTGGGTCAAGATAAACGGCCATTCCGGGGATGATCATGACTGATAGTATCCGTGGTCAACGTGGAAAAAAGGCTTGTTCTAGGGCTCGATAGCCGATTGCATAGCATCATTGTCGTGAGCAAGCCTTTACCAAGAACACGGCCGAAAGGACTCGTGCATATCGTGTTTCTTCCAACTCATCCCACCCATACATAACCTTGCGCCTTGCATGATCCATGTTCCCTTCTCCCTTCCGCGGGCCGGTATCCAAAACGGCTGAACGACAAGTTCTCGGAGCAGGGATTCTCGCCTTGACCTCGACGCTGAGCAGCAACCTGTTGGTTGTCCGTTCCTTCAGTGTGGACCAGCCAGAGTTTATTGCGAGATATTAACGCTCTTGGTAAGGTCAACCCAACTTTATAGTGTCGATCAAACAGTCGCACGCTTTCGCTTTTTTTCACAGCACAATATTCTCACCCACCGCCTTTACCTTTACCTTTGCTTGGTCCGGCAGCGGGAGCGCCTTGGAGTTATTAAAAAAAAAGAAAAACACCCCTCAAACTTACTACATTCGAAAAGGGGCCGGAAATGGTCCGTTACGGTAGGCCACCGTTTCCCAAACTGGGTGATGCCACGTCCAACGGCGCGGCGCCGTGAACAAGTTCTATCTATGTTGGCCTCGGGGCAAAGAAAAACTTGGCCGGCCCTTACGTTGCGTTTGTATGAGATCAACGGCCAGGTTTTTCTTTACCCCCTAGATTGAGTACAGAAGGTGAGGATAGTGCTTTGATCTGGCGGGGAGACTCATAAGTCGAGCTGTAATTATACAGGATGTGTGGCAACGGGCAACCCTATTCAATGTTCTCACTAACTATGTTGTCTTGGACGGAAGGGAAATTCCATCCAAGAGCCGCTAGCTTCACGATATCTATCGCGCGTCTAGGCGAGTGGGAACGGTGGAGTCCAAATAAGATGACGGGGATGGGTTTATAAAAGTAAGCAGCAGAATAGCGTTAGTTATGGAGGAATGGTGATTCAATGATATTGTCACACCTTCGCGTCAATGTCTGAGATCTTGGTTGTAGCGCGAGTTTGGCTTCAACAACGAGAGAAAACGCCGAGATCCTGAAGCGGTAGTGTTTCAATAATCCCGTTCTAGCGTCGCACCTTGGTTTTCTGAGAAAGATTCACACTCGTCATAAACGGAGATGTAGCGGTACGTGCTTGCAACAATGATCTTTTCTCCTTCTTTGCCCGCAGTTCAACTCGTCATGGGAAGTACAAGAGTGTTCGCATGAAAGAAGATGTATTAACATAGAACATAGACAAGCCGCTGTGTAGGAGATACAGTAGCAGAGTGCCAAGGGCTGAGGCCAATCCGGATAATGAGTTGCCGAGGAGAGATCGAAATGTTTGACACTACCCAATTTCAATTTCTCAAGCGCGTAGCGGCAAGCCAAAACTAATAAAGCGGAAGCCAAAGGCCAAGCCCGATGAATCGGTTCAGGCCTAGACCTTCATTTCTTTATGTCAGGAACATGACGACCATGGCTGAGGAGAGAAATTGTTTAAATCTTGACAGATGCTCAGAGTGAAGATGGCTTCGAGACAGGGATCATTAGTACAGTTTTCCATACGAACTCACCTGGTACCAGATTTTAGGTCCCAGACCTGCAATTGCGATTGTCGGCCGGGCTCTTGCAACTCTCCGCTATACGGATTACCTGTACGGAGTACTCTGTACATTTTTTTATTTAATCAAGATCGCCGCCCGCACCCTCATCCAGGGCCCCATGCAGATCCCACTCCCTCTTCTGGCCTCCCCCTGCACCTCAACGCGACATGACACCTCACGCCCCCCCCCTCTTCGGCCAAAACAAAGACCACTGTCACTCCTTAAAGCAAATAGCACGGATGTGCTGGAGCCAACGGCTTTCAGGCTTCAGCGCGGGACTCTCAGTGGTGACGACATTTGCTCCCCTATGGCTACAGGCATCGTGAAGGCCAAGGGGCGCTGCAGGCGCCGCGTGTTTTAGTGTGTTGGTAGTGAAAGGGGAGAAGCGAAACGAGGATGATGGATCCATCTTTATTTTATCTTATTTTAATTTCCAGTATTTCTTTTTCAGCTTGCCGCCTGGGCTGGGCTGTTAGTACGGAGGAGATCAGATCAGATCAGATTCACTGTAAGAGGAAGATCTTACGTAGATGTAATCTCGTCAAAGGTTTTCGTCACTGTTACTCGTCTGTGGACAGCTTCAAACTGGACCTCTGCTGTTGACCAGCAACAAGGCCAGGCAGGATTGCTTACCTCAGGCAATTTCTCGAGTCGATCAATTCTGCCTCTTCTGGGTCAATCAATTTCTTCAAGTTCCTCTCGTGTATTTCTCATTTTGTCTTGTTCAACCAACTGTGCACAATTGATTTGTCCTCCATTCCTTTCGATTCGTTCCTTGATAGTTTCCATTCTCGATATTCTTTCGCTACAACCTCATTTTACACTCATTCTTTGTCGACACTACCTTGGAAAACAACAAAAAAACAAAAAGAACCAGTTACTTTACGGCCGGGATAATAGCACACTACTGCCGCTGCAACCACCACTGTCACCCTCATCACGCTCAACCGGAAGTCCCGTACGGAGTACGCCTCTTCTCTCCTCGGGTCTGTTTCTTCCCGCCTAGCTCGACTCCTCTCTTTGGTGTTCCGTTTTCCCAAGCGTCGAGCCTCCTTTGTTCGCCCAGCCTTGGCCTTGGAGCTGAGAGTGTTTAAGCCTTTCCCTTTTGGTATCACGCGCCTCCCCTGCACTACATTGGACGGTACGTACATTTGCGTATCCAGACTTCGAGTGCAACTCTATTCCATATTGTTCTCTCCCAGGGCATCTCTACAGGGAGAAGTTCATTGAATACACTATCGACAAAGACAACCCTAAGAATACGGTCACTGCCTCGACAAGGGATCAACGATTCAATATTTTCGATTACTCCCTCACTTTGCTCTTTCCTCCCGCTGCTATTCCCGAGCTTTCAAGTTGGGCCAGATTCGGTTAGAAGGGCCATCCTCGTCTTCGCTCTTCCTTCCTTGTTTCCCATCCCGGTCGCTGCTGCCGCCGCCCCTCCACTAGGGCCCGGGACTACCGTGCTAGGTACAGATACCTACCTAGTTCTTACCTGATTCGACCACTCTAGTCGCTACTGCCTTCACACCATTTCCCTCGTACAGTCTCTCCTTCTCGACCTCCAAGTCACCCATTCCCAATAACCCTCACCATCTCCCCCAACCTCCCCTCTTAATCATATCCCCACGATATCCATTTCGCTTGCTGGAGCTTGCTGCTGTTTCTTCACCTCGTGGTCATTTTTGGATTTTGGGTTTTTCTTGGGACGATTATTGGCACTGTTGAAGTTTTGGGATCGTATCGTTTGCTTGCGTTACAGCTGTAATCTACGAGGACTGCCAGAACTATTTATCGACAAACACACTTGAGCCTCAACTCGAAGCTCTTGATTCATCACCCGCCGATTATCGAAATCTTACATCGACTGTTGACGAACTCGAATCAAACACCATCACGAACATCGCTATCGACCTCTGTCGTTTCCCTTCGAGAAGCCATCGAACTCGCTCGCCTTTTAACCTGCTGGGTCACTTCATTGTGTTACCTTGCTCGACTCAAATCACCATTGACGATACCGGCTGTCTTGTTCCGGTCTTGAGACCTACATCCACCAGAGGATCACTTCGGTAGCACCGTACCCTTTCGACGTTCGACGTGGTATGGCTTGGATTATCTGAGAGTATTCTGCGATCGTGTCAGGCTGTGATTAATCTGCTTCATCACTGTCGCACCCGAGCTTTCATGCTCTCTTGCTGCCATCTTCATTGGTAAAGGTGTGTTACATTTGATCACGAGTTGTCCCTCCGCCTGGCAGGCCATCCTCGTCTTCCCCTCAACTCAACACATTCTTATCTTAGACTTTTAGTCTTTCGACCAAACTCATAATCAACATGTTTTCTCACAGCAGGAATGCCCTGTCAGCGGGCTTGCTCTTCCTATTAATATCATCATGGGAACCTCTGACCAGCGCCCTGGATATTTCCTACTGCGCTAGCTTCAATACTGGCGAAACACCCAGCAGTATGTCATCCCCCGAAGATACATGATTTTGTAGGCTCTAACCTGGTTTATAGACCGAAGTATCTACCAAACCAACGGCCTTTGCCATGACCACTGTGTAGGCGACTATGCCTTCGCCATCACCCAGGACAAGCTATGTTGGTGTTCCAACTACGCTCCTTCCAAATCAGCGCAAGAAGACCTTTCGAAATGCGACCAGACTTGTCCCGCGTGGCCTGATGAATTCTGCGGTGGCCCCGGCGTATACGGGTATGTACCACTCGACATCGAGCCATCTGGCAGTCGGGGACCATCTCCATCAGCAACCAAAGTAAGTAATATCCTGTGATATGATTATGCATTGCCTTGTGATTGCCGCACACGCCCGTGATCGGACTAGTGTCTGTCTCCCCAGCTCTTCATCTCCATAATCCAAACCAATTCGACCCTCTTGGGGTTGGTAAGATATCACGGCTTAACAGGCAACAATCAGGCAAAAACTACTACGATGGCCGTGTCCAAGGTGACTGAGACGGTACAGAACACAGTGACACTGAAACCATCATCCAAATCGACAACCACTTCGAAGCCAGAAATTTCAACTGTATGCCTTGCTCCAACTCGCATGTTGTTCCGCCTCGGGAATCTGGTGATGTGACCAACTTGGGTTGTAATAGACACTGATAATTTGTTTAGACCACAGAAGAAGAGACCTCGACAGATGTCGAGCCCACCTCAACTCAGGAGGAAAAGACCACCAAAGCCAGTGCGACGAAAGAGCCTAGCTCTATAGTGCAGACCGTCACTGCCGGGGGTACTATCAGGACAGTAACTGTTGCACCGACACAGCAGACCGCCGGCACTCAAGCAAGCGAAAGCGCTGACGAGACCACCAATAAAGGTGGACTCAACACTAGCCAAGTTGTCGGCATCGTGGTGGGCGTTATTGTTGCAGTCATAGGTGCCGCTGCCTTGGCCCTATTCTTTTGGTTCCGCCGCAAGAAGCAGCAGAACGAACAGGAAGCCTACCAGGACGACCCCAGTATTCGAGATAGCTCCTCGGGTATTGCTCAGCGGCCTGACATGAGCATGAACGCTGACTCGCCCATGGCAGCAGGCACGGCTGGCAGTCGCAATAGCACTTTACAAGTCGACCCACGAATGGATCCGTTTAAGCAGGGATTGTACGTTCGAAGTGCGAGTCACGAGAGCATCAATACATTGCGAGACGACCACGACTATTCGAGGAGGATTCAGCCACCTAAAGTATTGCGTGCAACCAACCCCGATCCAGCGCCGGAACCTTGAGCCGAAAGGTTTTCGGCAAATGGATAAATAAAGGATGTTCCACAGGAGCGGACAAAAGGCCGCCAAGGCCTATGAAGCACACGAATCTCACTTTCTCCGGCTCACATTTTTACAACTCCAGGGGTTTTGCATTTCGAGATACCAGGAAGGCGTTGGCATTTTACAGGGGGATCACATACACAACGGAACAAGGAACAGACTCCGGCTGGTGAGGCGGATGGTACGGGTACATAAATAAGCGGGCTTGGTGATTGTTGCTCCGCATGGTCATGAGAGCAGGAGCTGACTGCTTAATTTTCGATTCGGAATTATATTTTACTGCATCACGACAACGGCGGCCTCGGCTTGACAATCATGATGTGGGAGATGGTTGAACGGCCACTGTAGCACGTGGTGGTGCCGCTCAGTTTGAACCGGTTGTACGATCGAACAGTATTGGTTTGAGCGTCTGGATATAATAAGCAGGTCGTCGTTGTCAATTTGGGGCCAGTTGCTATGTACATAGAGTCAGCATAAATACACAAGGCGAAGAGTTTGAGTTAGTGACCAGAAGTATACTCCTTGGACTGAAAACATGTCACGATGTTACTTGATAAGCGTTTCCCGAGGTAGTTAATAGTACAATTTAACCGCTTACTGGTACTGACTGGTACAACTTGCACACGCACTTGTGACTGAGTAATTCAAATGATGACGAATGATACAAGCCGTCTTATTCCTTGATTTGTCTAAGTAAGTTCACAACTATCATGAATGAATCAACCCAGATTCCTTGTCATGAGCCCTTCTACAGTAGTGATGCCTAAACTCTCAACCCCACGTCGCTAGGAGACGCCAATATGTCACTGGCTTGAGTCAGATGTCAACCAATCTCGTTCCAAGTCATGTGTTATTTTGTGCTGAAATGAACTCATGCTCTAGGCGTTTCCGGAGAGCAGAAATGAGACCCCCTGGATATGTCGAACGCCACTGTTTGACGTGGCTGGTAGCATTTGACTTGGTCGCTGCCGTGGGAGAGATACCTGACTCGAGAGTGCGAGGGGCGTATGTTGAAGCGAATCAGTTCAAAGCTGAAGAAGATGGAGTTTGACTTTTGGAGGCGGTTGACCTTGGGGCTTGGAGGTTATGGGCAGTCATTCCTTTGCTTCACATTATAGCATGCGAGGTAAGAAACACAGCGAGTCGAAGGCCTAAAGCGATATCGCTCTATGTGTGAGCGATCTCTTAGACTGATAATATTCCGAAAAGCCCAGCTACACATATACAGAAGGGCTTGATAATCCCAAACAAAGGCGCGTTACAATATTCTACAAGGCCTCTTTGTGTTCAAGAAACCTGACCAAGGACCTGGCCCTGGTTTAAACCACTCTGTATCCGAGTATGCAACATGACTGCCGAAAGGGGTATCCTTTTATGCCAACCAAACGCCTGACCCTCTATAACCAACTTTAAAGAGACGACCATTCGACCCTATTGAAAATGTCGTTTCGTTTGATGCCTCGCGAACCGATTCAAATATGCTGATGAGACCGTGTAGTCTCGGATGGAACAAGTGTGTGTAAAGCAGTAAATTGTAGTAACGTAGTAAAGGGAATGTGTACTGAAACGCAAGGTCGAAAGGAGCATAATGTGACAAAAGTCCTGATAAACGCCTGAAAATGCGGCTCGTCTGCTTGGCCGTCCGAAATCCTTTTCTGTACGGGTTGCATGTGATATGATATCTCTTGCTCTGACCAAATTTGAATCCTCCCTCTTTTCGTTTTTCTTTTCGTACTGAAAACATGCCGACTTTCTTTCCTTCAAATTATGTCTCTCATCGTCGGGGTCGCTTCTCACGTTCACTCGATAATCCTCCAACTCCGTCTTCGCTTCTCCTCTTTCGCCCACGATCTTCTCGCCCGTCGCGGCGATCCTCCGGTCGTAGTCCTCCTTCGCGCTGTCCTCCGCGACCTCCTCTACCACTACCTCCCCAATCTTCACCACTTCTACCACTTTGGCCATCACCTCGATGTCGGCCTTCGCGACCCTGTACGAGATCTCTTCCACCGGTGGGAGGAGGACCCATGGGCTCACGTGGAGCCACAGGGTGATCTCTTGTAGAGCGCCTGGATTCTCGTTCTTCTCTACCACCCTCACCAGCTCCTGAGTGACGATCCCGATATTCGCGGGGTTCTTTACCCTCTCGTTCTCGACCAGGACTTCTTTCACGACCGCGCTCACGGCTACCACGACGCGAGGCTCGATTTGACCGGCCCTCGCGGTCGCGACGACCTCGATCATGCTCGCTACGGCCTGAGTTTTCCTCAGCATTCGCAGGTGCTCGGCTTGATGAATCATTCCTGATAGGATCTTGACGCTCTTGAACTGGTGTAGCGGTGGGGGAGCCCCCAGTCAACACTTGCGCATCAGAACCACCCAGTGTCTGGCGTGCTTGACTCCTTCTTCCACTACTGCTTCGACTCACATCCGGCATATTGGCTTGTGCCTGTTGCAGGGTGCTGTTGATGCCAGCAAGCTGCCTTCGGCCACCACCGTTCCGAACACGTTCATTTGAAGAAGCCGGACCAGTGGGTACGTTGGAATCAACTACAGGGGATCCTGCATAGCTTCCGGGTGTTTGTCGCTGCCCTTGACCTGAATTCCTATCGGGTGTGTTGGCTCCAGGCATTGACTGACGGCCGTGCCCGTGGTTATGACCATGGTTTTGAGGCGGTGGTCCTGGTGGGGGAGGAGGTACCGAACCGCCAATTTGAGCAAGACGTTCCGGGTGAACTCCAACGGGCGTTGCATTAGTTGAAGCAGGAGAAGGCATGCCCTGGCCAGGGCCAGCGTTTCTGACTCTGCCCTGAGGACCGCTAGGTGTACCAGAAGGAGTAACAGGCGTATTCTGCTCAAAACCACCCCTCCGTCCCCGGCCTGATGATGGGCCAGTTGGGGGAGCTCGATCTGGGGTGGGTGGACGGTCAGCCTCAGGACCGGCGAATCGGCCGTCAAGCCGACCTGGTAGGGCTTGTGGCCCACCATGGCCTCTTGACGAACCTCGTCCACGAGCTCTTGGCCCATATGGAATTTCAGTGACAGCCTGAATGGGGTTGAGGCGTCCATATGTATCATCTTGGTGGGGTTGCTTTTGGTCTGGCTCAGATGTGCGAGAAGGAGTACCGTGGAAACCAGAAGCGTCACGACCCTTGGGTGCAGAAGCTCGATCGTTGTCACGGTCCACTGGTCTCTCTCCGCGGTGATTACCCGGCAACGGCGATCGCTCCCGAGGATCTCTGGAAGACGAAGGTCGGTGTTCTGCAGAATAGCTGCGATCATGCCTGTCTTCGCGACCAGCTTCTGGCAGGCCACTCTCATGCCCGTGGCGCCCGCCTCGACGAGGAGATGAAATACGAGAACTGTGCTCTCGTGTCTCATTTCGAGGAGCACGCGACGGTGTGTTGTCCATGTTGCCTATCAAGGCTGCCCGCTCTGGATTGATTGTATCCATTGGCTCTACAGGAGCGTTCCTACGGCCCCTACTAGGCCGGTCAGAGTCAGGTGCACGAGGCGGTCGCTCGTTGTCTTGGGCAAACAGAGCAGCTCTTTGAGGGTTGATATGGGGTTCAGGTGCTTCAGCAACTGCAGCAGATGCTGTAGGAGCAGAGGCTGGCGGTTCGGTCAAGCGGCCATGATCTTGACCTCTGCCGCTCTTGGCATCCCTAGGCCGTTCTCGGTCACTTTCGCCGCGGCGCGCTGACCCATCAGATCGAGATGGTTCCCGACCGTGGTCTTGTCCTCGTCGATCAGGATGATCGCGCGGACGATCAGGACGGGCAGGATCAAAGGGTCGGGAATCACGTTGATCCCGTGGTTCACGAGCCTCATGAGGTTCTCTGGGTTCCCGCTGGTCCCTGGCATCGCGAGTTTCCCTAGAATCGCGTGAATCTCTAGAGCGCGCGTCCCTTGGCTCCTTGCCATCACGCCGCTCGTGCCCCCTAGGTTGATTAAATCGGTCGGGGGTATAGTGCGCGGGAATGGGCACATCAGGCCGACTTGGGAGGGTGTGGGG